>JANAWD010000142.1:62024-74012 GCA_027627245.1 Meripilus lineatus | reverse complement strand
GCTCCTAAACCCGCTCCAGCCCAGAAACCAAAGGCCGCTCCAAGACCCGCTCCTGCCAAGGTTGCAAGGCCAGCTGTGAGGGGAAAGAAGCATTGATCCAGTCATGACACGTAATGGTAGTACCAAGTAGAAATTTTGAGGTGTTTTTGTGTATCAGATTTTTCTAGCGAGAATTTGATCACTTGTTTTTTTTTGGGAGAGGACTGGTTGTTGGACTGAAGCCGTATATCAAGACATCCTTGGTGACAACTCAGCCTTTGTGAGTGTTCTTCGTGCATCATGGACTCGTTATTCTGGTCATACGTGAGGAGATTAAGCGAAATGGCTTGTGTTTGGGGCGATAAGTGCATGGGTGGTAGTGACGTTGACATGGTTAATAAGGAAACAACGCGACGGTCGTGGCTACAGGACCGTCTCGTTTTGGATTTTAGACGCCGGTTCTCTGAGAACGTGGCCCGGCGGAATCCCCGGCATTTCCCCGTATACACTTCGCCAAGCCCATCGCCACTGGGGTCTCTCTGGCTCGAAAGCTGCGCGTAATTTTCAGGTATACATGATGATTCTTTTTTACATATCTGTTTTACATCCCAGAAATGATACATAATACAACGCGCTACATATTGGAAACGAGATACCTCACTACTCCACCCGCGATCCTAGTAAATGAACGGGACAAGTCTGTAGGGAGTCTTCTTCGCCCACTCGTCCCATTGCTCCTTGAACTGAGCTTTCATCACTCTATCCTCCATAGGTATCCTCGACACAAGTAGAATTGGGATTGCCATATTATAGAACACCCACAGTCCGCCAAATATCATCCATCCATAATTGGCCGTCCACATCCCACACTCTGTGAACCAAGATCCGTTCCCCATGATAGCTATAATAAGACCAAAATATACGAGAAGACTCCCGAAGTAACTTGGGTGTCGGGCGTAGGCGTATGGACCGGTAGTGATGAGTTTGTGTCCTTTGATGACGGATAGTTCGAATGTGTATTGACGGCCGAAGTGTTGGTAACAGATTACTCGGATGATGGTTCCGGTGAAGATGAATGACATGCCCAAGATAAAGGATTGTGTGATGCCGATTTTGTGGATTCGTAGTTTGGCGAATGATGGGAGGAGGAAGGTTAAGAGAGGGGTGATCCTCACTGAGGGAAAATGCGAAGATAAGATGATGTATGATTCGCATAATGCCAGGATCAGGTACGATTTCTAGTATTTAGAGTCAGAGACGGCAATGGTAATGAATTTGTCAAGGTAGTTTTTGTTGTATGATGAGGGTATGAGATCGGACATACCCAAACCGTACCAGACAACGTTGGCGATCCCCGGGATAATATGTCCTTCGGACGACCCTTCTCATCACGATATTTCATCTGCTCTTCCTCTTTGGATGTAGGATTCGGAGATGTGACAGAAACCTGGACACCATATACAGAAATGAGGAAGAGAGGTATCTTCAACAAGGGAGGCAAAGAGGTGGCCATGTTGATTTCGTTCACTCAAGAATTCAGGCTCGTGCACGACCTTTAGAGACAAGGTGAGGTATGGGTTCACTCAACTGTATAATATCGGGGGGAGCTCGTATGGTCAAGTTAATACACCCGAGAATTCTCTCACTGTCATGCCATACTTACGGTATCCTCGACAAAACATCTGACCTCAATAGACGCTATGAGATCACAGCAACATTGTTGTCCAAATCAGGGTCGCCATCCATGTCCAGTTTCTTGGCACGCACAAAAAACCGGTATCACCACTTGACCATGCATCTACCGCCATCCATTCCGAGATAGCACAGGAGTCCAATATAAACACTGCAACCTCAGAACACAAAAGGAATCACTCGATACGGCGTCGTCTTGGCCCACTCGTCCCACTGCTCCCTGAACACACCTCTAAGCGCCTTATCTTCCATCGGCGTCCTCGAAAGGAGCATATACGCAACAAGCACAAACCACAACACCCACCCCACTCCAAAAACCCTCCACCCAAACGAAACTCCCCACAACTCGCACCCCGAAAACCAAGACCCACTCCCCAATTCCGAAATAATGATACCCGTGAAGGTGGTGAGGCTGCCGAGGTACGCTGGATGCCTGACAATCGCATAGGGTCCATCTGTGATTAGTTTGTGTTCTTTTTGGATGGAGAGTTGGAAGGTGAAGTATCTCCCGAGATGGCGATAACATAGTGTCCGGATTGTCGCTCCTGTATACACGAGGAGTATACCCAGCACGAACGTCGGAGTAATTCCAATCGCGTGTACTCGTGAACCCGAGAAGGATGGGAGAAGGACACGTAAGATCGTGTCCGATCTCAATTGTGGGAAGTACGCTGCAAGAATGATATAGCATTCGCTACACATCATACACGCATTGATAATCTAGTCATGCATCAGATCAGTTCGTCTTCATGGTGTGTGAATTGGGTAGGTAGTAGGCAGTGCGAGTCGTACCCAAGTCATGGAAGAAGCAGACACTGCAATGCGAGACAGTGTATCGCCTGCGCGGCCTTTCTTATTGTTGTATCGCTTTTGTTCGTCAGGTGGTGGCGGGGGCGTCGGAGAAGTGACGGCGACTCGAACGCAAAAGGCTCCGAGAAGCAGTAAAGGTATCTTCGCCAGGGGAAGAGAAGCAGACATCATCGAAAAAGAAAAGCCAGTCTCGATCCTAGAGGACCAGTGTGGGGGTATGAAATCAATAAAGACGGAATCTTGGGACTCGTAGTGGGAGAAGGTGTGTCGTGGAGAAGTCCTTTAAGTGTCCCCGGAAATATAACCCGCGGCATCGGACCTATACACGACAACATAAGCGAGAGAAGCCCGGAGGGTAAGTCTTCCGAAATGATAGGAAGGAAATATAATGATGGGGATGTTACTTCGTGATAATTCCAGAGACGGAGAGGAACCTCACCTCGGTTTATTTATATGAAGGCTTTTATTCTCATCGCGAGAGGTGACCGTGTGAGGTCGACTGATTCTTCTGAAACTCATTACTCCATGTCGGTAGTCGTGAGACGAGAGGTTACCATCCAATCACAGGAATTCACAAACTCAGGAGGCATGCTTGCTGAAGGACTTGATGGGGAAAATGATGAAACCACGGGCTGAACGCCGACGCTGGGTGTCTTGCAAAAGGTTTGAAATGGACTTGGTAGATGACTGATATCGGCAATAGCGGAAACGCAAAACATCATGGGTAAGATGAAAACGATGTAATATAAGCGGATTATTAGTCAAAACAATGCAGATCGCCAGAGAGCCATGCGTAGATGTGGATAGAGATGATGGGATAACACGAGAAGCAAAAATCACCAAAGCGATGTGAATTAAATCCATTCCCTTGCCCATGCCATTTCGCTCCATTCAGTGATACTCTCCGGGTGTTTAGGTCGCCTGGACTCGTGCATACCGTCTCGGAGATATTCAAACATCGCGACAGCCTTGCTTTCCACGCCGATAACCCCAAGATCGATGCAATAACCGTTGTTTTCTGCCGGATTTCTCCTTGCTTCGACTATGATATCGCGATTGGGTGATGCCCACATATAGGTGTGATGGCCTCTGACCCAAGGACCATGAGGCTCCCAAATGACACCAGAAGCTGGGTCGATACCGCCCAATTCACAGAATCGGACGAAATGTTCCACACGGACAAAACGAGGACTATGGAGGAGAGCATGTTCCGAGGTCAGCTGATATCCTAGGAGAGAAGAGAGATGTAGAGGAGACGCACGATGAAGCGCCCCATATCCTCCATTCCTCGTTGTACAAGGAAGGACTGATTGTGAACGGAACTCCTGGCCTATGGACTTTATTGGCTAACCAGCGTATATGACGTCTATATGCGAACAAGTAAGGACAGAATTAGTACGACATGTGGGAATGGGACATGAGGCAATAGACCGGAGAGTGAGGAAAACGAGTGACATGATGGACTCACCTCTTTGCTCGCTCCGATCTCCTATGCCCTTCAAGCTCCTTACAAACTTGTGCGAAAAAGTGGTTGACAAAACGGAGTGTTGTGAAGCGCTCTACCCATCCGGCCTCACGGATAATCTCTGGCCAGAGAGCGCCATAATAACCGGAGTTCATTGAGAGGAGTTGGATGAGCTTGGAGCCGAATCCCTGGGATACGCCATAAGATGTATCTCTAGAGACAGTGCTGGGATATTGACGAGGTAGGAATGATATTTGACTTGGAGGGTAAGAGAAGTTTGTTGTGTTGGGATGCGACATTTGTGGCTGCGGTTGTGGGGCGAGGATCTGAGCAAGGTGAGGAACTTGGTGCGTCTGTCGAGCTTTTATATGTGTCGGGTTGTGTGGTTCAGGGCCTTGTTATTGGGCCACTTTCCGTAATGAGGGCATGGTAGTGAAGACAAGGATCGGGTGGCCATCAGAGACGATGCAAACGGGTGGAAGCGCCAATCCAGTTGCTTGGATGCTCGGTACGATTACGATTTATGGAAACGCCCACTCTGGCAGGCACTTGCGACTGGTTCGACCAGCATATTGCACAGGCTGTAGTGTAGCAGGTGTTGAGATGGGTGGCGGTAAGTCAGTATTTTACTTTCAGGTCCCATCGGAGTAATAGAGTTGTCTCACGCAGTCGGTGCCGAACACTTGGCGCGTTGATGGCCTCTTTCAGACGTTCACCATCACCCTCCCTCCATGTCCATTCTGTCAGACACACTCAATCTCGATTTCAGGGTCTACCTACGCTGTGGCCACTTTTCCCAGTAAACCCTTCCGGCCTCGATGACTGCACAGGCAACGCTCACCAGTGGGGTTCACCACTGGTTCACCCCGAACACGTCCTCGTCCTCACCAAGTTTCTATCAGCCTTCTTACTCTTAAAACACTAGAAGTCAAAGACGCGACATGTGAAAACTCGACAGACACTTCGACAGACACCCCGGAACGTCGATTCGCAGGGGAGTGGCACATTGGCTGAGGTGACCGTGGGTGGCTTCGATTTGCATTTGCGCAAACAACGAAGCAAAATACATCTGTCACTTTCGATCATCACACCGAGGGTTAAATCAAAGCCATAGTGCTGGTCATTGCAGTGTCGTTGTCTGTATTACCGCCTCACCCTCTCTGAAATCACATCTCACAGTCAAGTCTTTCCACCGGAGGATGACGCAGCATTTCCTGTCACCCCCTACCCTCGAATGATCCGAGCATCCCTCCTGTAACATAGATGCTTCCTCGTCCGTCACATCGATTTCCGAATCCCAGGTCGGATTTGTTGTCTTTCACCCTAAATCCAATCTTCGAGACTTGGGCACCCGGAAGGCATCTCACACCCTCAAGTTGTCGAGGAGACAAAGGGGTTCGCGTCTTGAATCGTGCGATTCACCAGCAGACTTTGACTTGCAGGGTTCGGACAGTCTATCATGCCACCGTCTTTATACGTATATTGCCAATGTCGTAGTTGAGATGTTTGAAAGTAAAAATACCATTTTTTGGCTTCGAGCCTGAGTTGCTCGGCAGGCGCCAATTTGAAGGAGCCAAACAAAAACCGGATGCATTTTCCTTGGCCGAGGTACCACTTTGTCTGAAACCATAACTTTGGCTTGCCAGTGAGGAGCCTCTGATTTGACTCGATGTCTATCTTTATGGCCACCGATGTCGTGCTCGCATAGAGCAGAGTGACGTCTTAGGGCCATCACAACATGGAATCTCATGCTACCATCCCCGACTGGACACTTTCGAAGGCAACGTCGTTTCCGACTCAGGTCGACCCCACCGGGGTGAGGATACATCCCTTGTCATGAGGTACGATTCAGCGATGCAAGGTTTTGCTCGCGTTCTGACATCATAATCTGACATCAGGTAGTATCCATGGTGAACATTCCTGTCAAGTCGTCTATACAGCAAATGCACTCCATCATTTTGGGGTTCCTCATCAACTTCGGACCGTGATGCACATGGGTTGATGGTCTCGCCGCCTCGTCTGGGGTTTGGCTTCCAGGAACAACGGTTCCGACCATCTCAACATCGAAGCTAAAATCACTGATAATCGTGAGGAATAAAGTCGCGACAATTTCGATGTTGAGGAACTATGCCTCTCCTACCTCAATAACCACTTCGGAGCCCATCAGGATTGCGACATTCGCTTCGAAGGTTTGTCATCCGAACAGTATGGCACTCATGGGCCGTCTCCACCTGGTGCGTGCCTAGTTCGTCTGCTAGTCGTCAGATGCGCACCTGTTCTGTCGGGGCCTCATAGACTTCCTCGGATGCAGAGCCGTCCTAAAAATTGTCGGGGCATGGTCTTCCCTTGTGGGTGTGGAGTATATATGGAAGACGCTTGCTTCTCGAGTCGTACTTGGAAGTTTGACTTGCTTCTTCATTCAAACCTAAACGCTGTCACTCGCTTCCTTGGATTGCTTATCTCCAACCTCCACCATCGTTGCTGCCCGCTGTAGCATTGGCGAATTCTACGACACTCTTACGATCTCATCATGAGCAACTTGTCACCAAAAGACGACAAGACGGATGTACTGACAGCTACGGCAGTAGATTTGGGAGACTCCCATTATCGGACGGTTGATGTTTTCAACGATACGGATTCTGGAGTTGATCCTGTGTATCATGCAAAGGCGACTTTACTTAATGAAGCGATTCAACATATTGGGATGGGAAGATATCAGGTGCGCCCGAACATGAACTCAGGAAAACCCTGTCTGATCTGATCCGTGTCGATGTTCCCAATCCTAGTGGTATCTGTTTATCGTCACCGGATTTGGGTGGTTTTCGTGAGTATGGTGACAGTCTTGGCGTGTTGAGATACTAATATATGCCGTCAACTCACGTAGGGATAACTTGTGGCCTGTTTGTTTGCTTTTCCGTCTTCGAATCACATTGGGGGCTCATCGATCGCATATAGATTGTCACAGGTTTGATTTTGTCACCCGTTGTCGCGGAATTCGGCTTTGAGGGACCGTTCCTCAAACTCGGTCAAAACATTGGACTATTAGTCGGTGCTGCATTCTGGGGTGTCGCATGTGATGTCTGGGGTCGGAAGTAAGTCGCCATCGCTATTCGCTCCTCACAATTCACTCAGTCTCGCCTGTTGGTCAGGTCGGCGTTCAACATTACGTTGTTCATCACTGGTGTCTTTGCAGTCGCCGCCGGCGGTTCGCCTAACGCTGTGGCACTATGTTCTTTGGCCGCAGTTTGGAGTGTTGGTGTGGGGGGCAATCTTCCTGTTGATTCCGCAGTTTTTCTCGGTAACGTTGTATGATCTTCTTTTCGATCACATCTGACTTTAATCTTGATCGTTGCCAGAATTCATCCCCGCATCACATCAGTACTTGCTTACCGTATTATCCATTTGGTGGGCATTTGGTCAACTCTTTGGAAGTCTAGTGAGTGCGATGCAGCCCTTGAACTTGGCGAAATCTGATCTTACCTTGGCTCCAAGATTGCGTGGCCATTGATTGCCAATTTCTCTTGCGATGGAACAACACCGGAGACGTGCCCGAGATCATCCAATCAAGGCTGGCGTTACTTCACCTATGCTATGGGTGGTTTGATGCTGCTCTTGTGGATTCTCCGGTTCTTCGTCTTCCACCTCTACGAATCGCCGAAATATCTCATGGGAAGAGGAAAAGACGAGGAAGCAATCGTTGTACTCAGAAAAGTTGCAGAGTATAACGGGAAAGAGTGTAGTCTTACTGTTGATGACTTGAGGGAAGCTGGAAGGCAAGCCGGTTCAGAAAAAGGTGATACTGATATTCTGGACCCGGAGAAAGCAGAAGAACCTGGCTTTGATACGAGCGCGTATGGGGCTGTTGTGAGGAAGCTGAGCAAATTCGATTTGGGACACGTTAAACCATTATTCGCCACGCGAAAACTGGCGTATTCAACGTCGTTGTTGATTATCCTCTGGGGTGAGATCATCTGGTTTACCTTGGTCACTCCACTCGAAAGCTGATGTTCGTGATAGCTTTGATTGGTCTCGCCTTCCCTCTGTAGGTCTTGGTAATTTGGAGCATCTCTGAGCGACATACTGACTTCCCTGTACAGTTACAATGGCTTTGTGACATATTTGTACGACCGATTCTGCTTCTGATATCTACTATACTCATTGCCCGTGCATAGCCTCCAAACACGAGGTGCCGACTTCGGAGACGGGTCATTGTACATCACCTATCGAAATGTAAGTTTTTGAGCTCTTCTACTCTTGTGCACTGTTTGCTGACTCTGACTCTTGGTCGTTCTATCTTCACCTTTTTAGCAAGTAATTCTGAGTGTGATCGGGGTCCCAGGCGCGCTCATTGCTGGATGGTTGGTCGAGGTTCCTTATCTAGGTCGTAAGGGTACTCTCGCCATCTCCACAAGTGAGTATTACGCGCATACATCCACATTATTCATCGTGGAGCTGATTGTTTTCCTTCAGTCTTGACTGGTGTATTCCTGTTTGCGGCTACAGCCGCTCGCACGTCAGATGCACTCCTCGGTTGGAACTGTGGATACACTTTCACAAGTAACGTGATGTATGGTGTTCTCTATGCAGTCTCTCCGGAGTTGTTCCCTACGAAGGATCGGGGAACGGGGAATGCGATTGTCGCAACTGCGAATCGTGTGTTTGGTATCATGGTATGTGTCTCTTTGACTGTTGGCCGATTTTATTCATTGATTGACACCTGTCAAGGCTCCAATCATTGCTTTGTATGCGGATTTATCTACTCCAGTCCCCATCTATGTTTCCGGGGCATTATTTTTGATTTCTGGTTTCATCGCTTTGTTACTTCCTTTCGAACCTCGCGGGAAAGCAAGCTTGTAGAATGCGCCAATGATGATAATTTGACTACCATAGAATACGGTTTTATTGAACACGAGTCCTTAATGATGTCAGGACGACGTAATTGCCTGTTGTACCCTTTTTCTTTCCCCCTTAATTATTCGTTCAATTTCTCGAGCGAGAGTGACCTAAGCGCCTGTGCCACGTGGCAAGTCCAAGGCGGGAAATTTGTCCATGTTGTTCAACAGCTTTTGAATCAAACAAGATCAAACAACATTGTGGCACGACTGCGGCGGAGTCGTGGTTCAACGAAAAAGAAACAGAGGCGAGGTTTTCGACGTCGTTGAGCTCCTATACCCAATTCCGAGTCGCATTGTATACGCCCAAGTCATTCGAGTATTCCACCCCTTGCTCCGCTGCACATTACGTTCCTTAACGCAATGATTGTCCACTGCCCGGGCCGGCGAGCCTGGGCTCCTGCCACCGGCGCGGTGATCATCAGCCTTTCGAGCTCATCACCTCAGGAGGCCGTGCTGGAAAGTCTGATAAATCGTTTGATAGTCACCTATGAGCTATAGATAAGTTGGGACGTACTCAGGTATTCTGCCCAGATTTTGTGAAGACGCCGGGTGTGCTCTCATCGCGATCGAAACCGCGAGATAGGTGAGCGTACACTTCCTCAGTACACAATAACAGAGAAAGGCCGTTAACTGACCACATGTTCTCGTGTTCCAGGTACCCTAGTTCGGTGACCGGCACATGGTGTGCGATTCCTCAGTATATACTCACGAATACATGAAGATGACTTACCTTACATTCTCCCGATGTGGCACTCGTCTTTCCTGGTAAGCCTAATGGAAACCCCTGTCGGTTTAGATGAATCAAGTGAAGTTTACAAGTAGTACAACCTTCATCGTACCTTTATCTCCTGCGAAATACGTTCATAAGGACTTCTCCCCATTAGCATGACCTTCCTCGTTTGATTGGGTGGCGACCTTATAGGGGGGGCCAGGAATTTTCGGGACCTCTACGCAGCGTCACAGTTGGTTTTCCAACAGGAACGCTGTTCTACCAACAGCAACTTCCTGCGTTGGATGGATATTCTTGCGGTCAAATCCACTTCCGCAGTCGACTGTGCATGGTGAAAATCCATGGATTCCGACTATCGCATATAGCTCTGGCTGGAAGATGCTCGTTGTTGGCGTATCAAACATCTGGGTTGCTGCGCCTCGGAATCCGTGGTACGTTGAAGTAGGCTTTGGTAGCGACCAGAAGAAAGGTGTGTACTTGGAATCCGTCGAACTAGGTGGCAGAAAAAGGTCAGCTGTTTGAGTCTTTCATGTCATCGATGCGTCGTTGAACGATATCTTTTAGAGCAGAAGGGTGACTCATCATTGATTGAGAATCCATGCAAGTTGTTTCCGTTGAATAGATCCCATCGATCACGCAAACAGCATGGAATGCGCTTCATGTATCCGGGGCTGCGGAGAGGGTTTGAAGATACGAGAATGCTGCGGTTGGTGTGTAGAAGGTGAGGAAAACGGTCTCGTATCGTTTTCTTCTTCTTAATGAGACGTTTGACAAAGGGAAGGTGGGAATCAAGGGGGCGATCGGATGTGAAGTTTGGGGTGGCTGGAGTCCCGCATGAGCGAGACAGCTTCGCTGGTAAACAAAGGTTGTTACAATCAGCGAGGCCTCCAAACACGACCAATTCTGCTCAATTTTCTGCCTACTTTTTCACAGCTTCACCGTGCCCTCAGGTAACGTTGCGAACATTTCTACCGCCCGCAGGATCCTCACCGACAGACTTTTCCAGAGCTTCCGCAAGGTTGCGACCTGCGGGGATGCAGGGGATGATATCTGAATTTCATGCAATAACCCAGGAGACGACGGGTCACCGTGTTGTCTCATCTTTTGCCGATGGAGGATGGCCAATAGACCATGGTCACACCGCTCAACAGTTTGTCCGGCAACAACCCGGCAACATGCACCAGGTCAAACTTCCCATCCTAGGGCCACCTTTATCGGACGCGATACCGTCCTTAAATCCCTGGATCCCGCAGTCCTAACCTCAAATCCTAATGACACACACTTCATGACGGGCTCCGGTCTGAACATCAGTGATCCACATCCCTTCCACGTCCTGCTGTACACCCTGCCCACATTCCTGTCTCTAGAACGATTTTTTTTCTCTTCCGACCATCGCGCAGCACCTCTCAACGGTGTTAAAAGCACACACTCTTTTCCAACCTTCCCCCCAACCAACGATAACAACACTACCTTACAATTTCCCCGTTGAATGCGAATCCCCCTCAGACTCTTCGAAGCTGTAGCAATGACTTTCGTCAGCACTCCCTTCCTTCCCCTCTTGGCCTGTTTTCTTTTTCTGGCTGAGGCTCCGTCTGCCTTCGCCCAAAGTTCTGAAGCCCCACCACGCCCTGCAGACCCATATGCAGATCCTGCCAACGACCCCTATAATATTTTGAGGTACATAGCCTCCAACACGCTCGCGGCTATTGCTTTAGGTCGGTATTGTCCCCCCGTTGTTCCGCACCCTTGTATGCCACGTCTAACCTCTACTCCCAGTCCTCCTCTTGTTGACTGCCGTCTCTCAAACCTGGTTGATGCGTAAAATGGGAGGCAAGTTCATGCTCTCCATGTTGATCGCGGAATACAGTACGTCTTGTTGTTTGTCTTATGCTATCCTCGACCGACATCGCCCCTAAGCCTTCGCCACCGGTATCGCATTGCGTTTCGGTCTCCACGCAAATCCGGAGAGCAAAGGACTATATATCATTGAAAACCTCCTGGTCGTCCTCTCGCCGTGTGGTTTCATTGCCGCTGATTATGTTCTCCTCGGGCGCCTTGCCACGTTCCTCGAATCCGGTCAATACCTACTCATATCTCCACGAAGGATCACCCTCGTCTTTGTGTTGTCAGACGTGTTCACCTTCCTAATGCAGGTATGTATTCGTTCAAACCAAAGATGATTATGGCTATCTGACGCCCCACGACGTGTTAATCACCTTTCTACAGGCAACAGGCGGATCTATCACCATCTCTAACAATGCGGATACCATCAAGATGGGGCAAAACGTATGAGCTGTGCCTACTAGTTCTCGCATCCATCTCTGACCTTGTTCATCTATCAGATATTTCTGGGCGGCTTAGGCCTTCAGCTTGCGTCCTTTGTTCTTTTTGAGCTNCTCTTTGCTCNTTTNNTNNGA
>JANAWD010000142.1:13493-62019 GCA_027627245.1 Meripilus lineatus | reverse complement strand
TTTANTACGANNNATCCTGCAAGATGGGAAAGAGACTCTCACGAGGCTTGGTATAATGATTGGAGAGCTCTTGCTGGCGCCCTGGCACTCAGCTGTGTTGGTATCACGGTACGCCTTCCTTCATCCTTTTGTCATGGCACCTGGCTGACGCTGGACGATAGATTCGGTCGGTATACCGCCTGGTTGAACTCTCTGAAGGATATTTTGGCAAGCTCTCCACCACGGAAGGATACTTCTATGGTCTCGACACCCTCCCATTGTTCATCGCCATTGTCGTCTATACCCCTTTCTGGCCGGGAAGGTTCATCCCAGACGCTGCCAACGTGCCCCAACGGATTGATTCGGACAAGGTCGAGCTGGATAGGTTGCGTAGCCGTCACAATCCCTACAATGACAACGAAAGGTCTTGGGGACATGGGTCTCGTGCTGCTCTTGCTTGAACAGTTTGGTTCGTAGAATGCAGGGTATACTAGATGTGTTCCTAGTGGAGTGGACTTTTATATCAGAGCTGGACTCCTACGTTGGTTGCAAACATCGTTCGACCCAGCCCATTCCCTCATCAAGATGAACGGCTCCACTGCCACTACCCTTTTAGGAAGGCGAGTATCTTCCAAAATTGATATCACAACCCCGGGAATCTTCAGAGCCGTGCGACTTTTCAGATACGGTATCCATGTGGTTGCAGCGTCTCTAGGCTTATCGTTTGCATGCTGTCCGCAGTATACTCATATTTTAGGGACTTTCTTGGTCTGCCCATCATCACCGTGCGGCCCGACAGATGGAAGGAGCTTCAGGCGCAGCCGATCCAAGGATGGGTAAAGAAAGGATATTGAGTATCCCAATGAGTAAGGCGAGCGGTTCAACGTAACTGCCAAGGGGTTACGAGGCGATTGTGGAATAAACGCGTTTACAACGAGATTGACGGCATTATGTTGTGCTCTTGTTCGTGGTGAGCTTGTCCTCAAATTCTTTATTATTGTTATATGAGCGACACCTTTAAGTTAATCATATGTTGTCATGACGCAGATCCTTCATTGCAAAATTACTACGGAGGAATGGCACGCATCTCGAAGTTCGAAGAAAAATGTCCGAATCTATCGTGACGCTCATACCACCGCCCCACCTCTTGGCAGTTGCTGAGGGCAATACCTCAGGCCGCAAGGCCCAACGATCATGTAAGTGCCCTCGCGGACACAAGCAAGAGTCATATGTGAGGCATGGCTTGCACGCCAATTGGTCGTTTTATCTGACCGGCAATACCTTGACTCGATTACCAAGTGCTGTAATGCAGAAATTACAAGGCCCGATTCGAGGGATGGGCGGGTTATGTGCCAATTGGATCGCGGGGGCTGGGAAGCGTGGGACGCACAATGTCCGGTTCAAGAGCCCTCGCCATCAAAAGCCCACTGATTTCCTTCCTGCCGCGCCACAGCGCTCCCGGCATTAGGATCATTCGGACCCAGTGCCAATAATCCTGCTGACGGAGTGTCCATTGCGGGCACCGAATGTGAACCAGGAGCGGTGCTGCGAAACCACAAATGTCAAGTTCCTGGCTCTTTCCGCATGCTTCAAAACTATCGCTCCCAGCTCAGGCTCATCACTATAGCCCTCTTCTCTTCTTTTGCTTCTCCCTACTGTACATTGCAAATCGCACGTCCGCCCCAATTCACGGGAGACTTGAAGGAACCTCGAATAATACCAATCGACGTATTCTGAGCTAACTCTTTGACAATATTCAGTAATGGCAGACAGGGCGATCAAACCGTCGTCGAAATTGATAGGAACGCGCACACTCATTTGCAACGTCTTGTTGTTGCTGGCAGCAGCATCTTCAGCCTACGCTAAGGATCTTCCACCACGTCCAGCGGATCCTTATGCGGACCCGAAGAACGATATATACAACCCTCTGAGGTACATTGCGACAAATTCGCTTACCGCGGTAGCCTTCAGTGAGCACACGTTAATCGTTTTCCGAGTAGCAGGTTCAACTCTAATTCGCTTTACAGCCCTTGTTCTCCTGACGGGTTTTGCCCAGACATGGCTGACCTGGCGAGTTGGGGGACGATTCATGCTTGCCATGGTCGTCGCGCTATACAGTGAGGACAGCTTACATATTGCCGCCGTATTCGATTCTGACGCCGTCTTACCAAAGCCTTCGCCGTGGGGCTGGGGTTGCGGTTCGGACTGCATGCCGACCCTGAAAGCAAACCGATATACATCGCTGAATACTTGTTTGTTGTGCTTTCACCCTGTGGATTCATCGCCGCCGAATATGTTCTCCTCGGGCGTCTTTCCACATGGCTGAAAGCCGATGAATACTTGTTGATTCCTCCCAAGAGAATCACACCGGTGTTTGTGGCCTCGGACGTCATCACCTTTCTCATCCAGGTAACGTCGGACGCGAAATTTTCAGGTTCTCGCCGCGCGGTTGGCTGACGGAAGCCTCATGTTTAGGCTGCGGGGGGTTCTGTCTCCGTATCCAATAATCCGTCGACGGCGTTGGCAGGTTCTCGGGTTCGTCCATACTTTCTCCGAGATGATTCTCTCCGCTAATTCTGATCGGACTCCTTGAAGATCTTCCTTGTTGGCCTTGCCCTGCAACTTGTTTCATTCATCTTGTTCAGCATCTTGTATATCGTCTTCCTCTATCGCGTGTACACCCTAGAGCCCAAGAAATGGACTCAGGACCACTCTCTTGTCTGGTACGCAGACTGGAGATCATTGGCAGGTGCTCTGTGTTTGAGCTGTGTTGGCATCCTTGTCAGTTCTTCTCTTTCCTCTGCCATTCGTATCACTCATCACGCCGTTTCATCATGACAACAGATCCGTTCCGTGTACAGGACTGTCGAATTGGCCCAGGGGTATCACGGCACGTTAGCAACCACCGAAGCATATTTCTACGCATTGGACACCCTCCCCTTGTTCCTCGCCACTGTCATCTATATCCCATTCTGGCCAGGGAGGTACATTCCGTCATACCCGGGGGCCCAAAAGTCGGATGTTGAGTCTTACGAATTTGCGGGACGAGGGAAGAATTCCATGACCGATAGTGACGGTCGACAGACCGAAGAGTATAACGGTCGGGCTACGTAAAGTCCTATTACTTCTTGCTGAGGATCGGACCTTTTCTTGTGTTTTGTGCTTGGTTATAGATTGTTATCGTGCTTGTTGTCGCGCTCGTATTCATACATAGGTCAGGTGAATACATATACATGTTAATATTAGACTGTCCTCCTGTCTACGCGCTGCAAATATATACCATACAAGAAATCTAGGGTGAACATCCAATGTCTACGTCTAGTGCATATCTATGATCAAAATCCGCGGATAGTCCTGTGAAGACGGCATGGGGGGTAGGTGATGTTGAACAGATGAGATTGATACAAGTTGTACAACAAGGGGCTTCAAATCATGATGAGGTGTGCCCGACGTAATCGCTGCGCTTTCGCGCGAACGAAGTAAGTTTCCGAGAACCTTAGAGTCGGGTGACGGTCAAAATTGCAACTCTACCATCTTGTGGGATACCGTGATTGACTCCTGAGGAAACGGTTAGCACTCATAAGCAATGGAGTGGTTTTCTGGAAGAGACCTTCTGCTCCCCTTCTGCAACTAGACCCGTTNNNCCACTCCACAGCTGCTTCCCACCACATGTCACCTTTCCATCGGCTCCCTGCAGTGGCACGTCCAACGATGTAGTCCCGCCCGCGATTATACCTGAGATGGTAATCACGAAAGTGCAGTGTGGAACAACAAACGGTAACTTACCCGTTGATTGCAATCCTATGATGCTTCGAAGAGTCCTAGATAGACTCAACACTGTCAGTATCTCGGACACATTCTAAAAGTGAATTGACATCACCTGCTCCAGTGACGCCCTGAGTTCAGATTCAGATTAGTAAAAGGTCCGAGGTGAGCACGTCAAGTGAACTCAGGAGCATACCCCAGGAACCATGCACCGCTGTTGGCTATTGTTCCATTCTGCTTCCAAGCTCTGAAATGGTGACCACCTCGAACGCTTTCCCAGCATGTGCCAATGATGGGAAAGTAGTGCTGCCTTGCAAGGAGCTGTTCCTTCTTCCGACCAAGGCCGTCCCCTAGGTCGGCATCGTGATACTGTCCGTAATGGAGTCCTAGGCATTCATTCGAAAATCCAAGGGACCTAAGAGCAGTTGGCATGCCAAGCATTAACTGGAGATCAGAGAAGAAACTCACTTGGCGTATGCGAGAAACCCGTCCTCTGAAAGGATGTAGGGGTCNAGACAACGAGGAGANTGATGATGTTTNAACGGCTCTCCAAGGCGTTTGGTGGTATACTGGATGGCCTAGATATAATGCAAATTACACATGCTCGAGTGAACACACGTACATCAAGTAGGCGGCCGCCGTGCAGGCGTGGATCGATCCAACCTAAGGTATCATTGAAGGGAGGTAATTCGCCGTTCTCATATGGGCGGTTTCCTGACTCGGATATGTCTGGTGATTGTCCCAGGCCCAAGTAGGACTGCTCCAGAAGAAAAGGAGAAGCAAGCGTGGGGGCTACTAGTGCCATGATGTTCACCCAAGAAGTGAATGATATCAACATCTTCTATGCCGTACGTTCTGGGTCAGGGGGTGTCCACTGTCCAGTCTCAGTTATTTCTCGTGAATAGTATTGCGGGTGTGGTGGTGGTGGGAGATAGTAATGGGGGATAGGTGCGAAGAATCGAATGCGACTGTGAAGCGAATATGAAGGTAAATATAGACCGCGGACGGAGATAGCATGCGTTCCTCGATGTGCCAAGCAGGCGACACAAGCTGCGGACAAAACATAGACATCAGCATTCCGTACATGGTAAAGATAGAAGAAACAAGGGTTGGCAACAAAAAAGATGCTCGGAGTGAGGGTCGAACTCACGACCTCAGGATTACTCGCGTATTACGCGATCACAGTCACGTGACTATGAGACCTGCGCTCTAACCAACTGAGCCATCCAAGCTTGTAAAGCATGTATATTTGATGGACAATGTCAAGTTTGTTCATAGAGAGAGTCCCTGATGCCCTTTGTGTTTTCACAAAATACTTGTTTTTCGCTCAAGATGTGTGAGGAAGGTCGCCCCTGCGAAGGTATTGTCGGCTAAATGTGGCGGGAGACCGATTAGGCGGGTGGGTGGCGCGGGGAGATAAAGTGATAAACCTTCGAGTGCAACCGTTCACTAGTACTGGCAACTAGAGTTGGGGGTTAAACTCTCGCCCTGGTATTAAACGTGTATTTAACATCGCCGCATTATCCGGCATGGTTTAATACATAAAATACAAGGTTTAATACCAGTTTGATACAAAGAAGAAAAACTTGATTTTTCGCTACATTCTCCAACTTGAATCTGACTCTGTAAGAAAGTCGTTTCTGGGTGGTTTAGGATGGGGCAGCCCTCACAATTGCCCTCGGAACATCAACACTCACAGAAATTGGGATATCCGCAAGAATATCTCGAAGCGCCAGCACATTTCTGGAGCACGGCTGACTCTGGATATATATAATTGTAATGCGTTCGCGAGAAACCCAACAACAGCCTCAAAGCCCCGGACCACGTTCTTTGAAAGTGATCAAACCCTTCTGATGACCTCCGCGACAGAATGTGATCTCGAAGTGACGATAATCTTCTTCATCCTCACGAGAGACGGAGAAGTACTCGAAGTTATAGAATTGCTGGCCGAGAGGAACGTCTGCGGGAAGCCTTTTAAGAAGAGAAGAAAGCCGGGAAAGCTTCAAGGTAATCTCCTCGGCATTGAGAAGACTCGGATTGTATCGCACAATATCAGGCTCAAGACTGAGGACTCAAGACGCAACAGATACTAACAGATCACACAATGCACATTTCATGGTGTCGAGAGCTTGGGCAATTTTCGATCGATTTTGATGGTCGGACACATCGGATGGAATGGGTCAACGGTCTCTACAGTGTGCGCGCGTATTTATCAGTTTGTGTATTATACATGCGCCGCCGAGAGGCGCCACGTATTAAACGTATAAAACCGGTTTAAAACGTGGTTTTAAACACCCGTGTCTCAAACTCATGAGTTTTTCCCTCAACTCTACTGGCAACTGCCATTGATCAAGTCAGTGAGTGTGAGCGGTGAGAGGAGTACTTCAAGCATGGTGAGTTATTTTACGATAGGAAACCAGTGGGGTTTTTCAAGATTACTACTCCAAGGAGCCGGTTCCAAGCTAATCTCCGCAATATCTGACCATTGACCACCGAGAAATACAAGCACAGCCTACGGGAATGCCAACCAAGTCTCGGCATACGAGTCAACGACGTCTTTCCTCGACTGTTACCTGGACGAAACTATACCTCTGAGTATCCTTTGTCTTTGACAGGAATCGTCGTCATCCTACCGCAAAGTTATGCCAAAATTTCTCTTTGGAAGAATCTTCGCCAAACGAGGCCGTAAATCGAGGTAAGCATCACTTCGGGCCTCACAGTCAAATTCGGTTTTCACCCTATTTCAGCCCGGATACTACAACTGAACCATGTATCGACGTTCACCTCAACATTCCACCACTCCCTCAGGAGATCCTCCTACACATCGCAAGTTTCGCAAAGGGCGATGAAGAAACGTTGCATGCATTGGCAGGGACGTCACGAGATTGGCATAGTGCCTCCATCCCATACATATTTCGTTCTGTCGTGATCGATTCCAAGGCGCGGTTGGACTTGTTCAGTGAAATTCTCCGCTTTGACCCTCAAGTCACCCTTTCCATCCGTCTACTCAGCATTCACTTCGTTTTCGAGCCTTTGAAGCTCGATATTAGGGCTGCCCTTACCACGATCAGAGAACTCCCAAATCTCACGACTCTGGTGATGCGCAATAGGTACGGTGTGATGTATGACGACATGTCCCTAGACATCCTCGACCTCATTTCCACGTTTTCGACAATCACGCATTTCGATCTTGTCGGCTCTTTTCATCCGTCCGTTGCGGTGGCTATGGCGGCGTCCCTACCCAACCTCTCTCATTTCGCCATGGTGGAGACGTCGTTTCCTCGGCACCCCAAGGATTACAGCGAATATACCCATCGCCTCAAGACACTCCGCCTCACCACTTTGCGTTTGGATTGGTTCCCCCTCACGCCCCTCCAAGGGACTCTGGCACAAATTTCGGCATCCACTTGCAAAGAATCCTTGAAGTCGGTCTCGCTTCCCGTTTGTCAAGAGGACCTACAGTCCGTCGGCCATTTTCTTCGTGATCTGTCTCCTACCTTGGAGCACCTCGAACTGAAGTTGGTCAAGATGATGCCCTCCGAGGACCGCTTCTCGCGTTATCCACGTTGGGACATGGCAGGTCAGTAGCTACTTCAACTTATTCTGTATCCCGCATTCATGTTGCAATATAGCCTATAGAAGAGAACTCGATTTGTCCCATATGATTGCCCTCCATTCCTTCACCTTCCATTACTTTGTTCGAAGGAATCCCCGAGACCTCGAAGATCTTGTCTCCATTTTTTCCATGCTCCCATATCAGCAACTTCACAAGCTCACCATTCATCTATACCTGGACTTTCCCTCCAATGTCTCCGAGTACCTTGCACCCCTCGTCACGCAAATAAGCAATGAACGCTTCAAATCCTTGAAGGAGGTTGAGTATATCTACTCGGGCCCTTTGCCTATCTCACAAGTATCTGCGATAATTGAGGAATCATTATCGTCTTTACATGCTAAGGGCGTTCTAAAGGTCCATTGTGCATGTGCCGGAGAGTGTGTCTGGGGCACAGACGGGTAAGTGACTATCCCACTCACCAGTCATAATCAGTCTCATTCTGCGTGCAGCTACCACAGAAAGAAGTATTTATGATAGGCACCACTGCAAAGAATGTATATACCCTAGCTGCGTTCATTAGTATGAATACCCATCGGTTCTTGTATCGTCCTCTTCGAATGTAAATGAGAATAACGGCCAAACAATACTACATCCGAGTCTGTTCAACAAATAGACGTGATTGGATTGAGATCGCTCTGTCTGAAGACCTTTGAATCCTCAGGGTATGACAGACGGACATTCGAACTTCAAAGAGAATTGAAAGCACCGCAAAATATCGGTGGTTCCCACGCATTTGTGTGACTGTGACAGAATGTGACATTTGGAATTGTCATGTGTGACCAAAATCTCTGTCTTTGCCACTTTCATCCACCAAAAGGTACGCAGGTTCACCAATTCTCTGCAGACGAGGAATCTAACATATAATCTTGTTGGTGTAAAGGCATATTGTACTAACTCAGACACCAATCCTCAAAATGTCAGAGTACGATCTCACCCAGACCATTATTCCATACTGTGACCGCCATCTCGTCTTCCCCCTCCTCGCCCACCTCGCAGAATCAGATTTATTCCCAGTAGAGCAAGTACAAGCTGCCCAATATGAACTGGCAAGGGGAACGAATATGGTTGATTATGCTTTGAGCTTGTTTGAGGCATTGAATCCTGATGAGCCGGTACCCGCAGGTGCGCCCGCCTCGTCTTGTTTCCTGGAATATTTGCCGATGATGCGATCCTAACCAGAATTCTCCGGAAAACGTGAAAACGCTGTATCCACAAATGAAAGGCTTCAACTCGAGGCACAGGCGGTCTTGAACGTGATCGAGAACCCCGACGTCGCCCAAGCACTACGACAAGACAAGAACCAAAACTTGCAATACCTGAAGGAACACTACAATGTGAGTGTGCTCGCCCTATAACCTCCTCCATTCTATATCTCTCCTTCGAACCAAGGTAACTCTCGAACAAATCAACGCTCTGTACAACTTCGGCCAATTCCAATATACATACGGAAATTACAGTGGTTCCGCCGACTACTTGTACCACTTCCGTGTACTCTCCACAGACCAAGACCTCAACATGTCCGCGCATTGGGGTAAGCTAGCTTGCGACATCCTCACTGGAAAATGGGAAGTTGCCCTCGAGGAACTCAACACCCTCAGAGAGGCCATCGACTCCCGAACACCATCCGCACCCACTTTTTCGTCACCATCCACCGCCAACCTTGCTGCGGATCCCTCGTTGATGCAGCTTCATGCACGAACCTGGCTCCTTCATTGGTCTCTCTTCGTCTATTTCAACCATACGCAAGGTCGGACGCTCCTTCTCGAAACATTCTTGACCCCCAATTACCTCAACACGATCCAAACTTCATGTCCGTGGATATTGAGGTACCTCACCACCGCTGCCATCCTCTCGCGAAAATCTTCCTCCGGTCTCCTTTCCTCCCGTGTCCGCCACGCCCTCCGCGAGATTGTCAAAGTCATTCAGATGGAAGAGTATCAATACCAGGACCCTATCACTTCTTTCCTCAAGCAGCTATACGTCGAGTTTGATTTCGAGGCTGCTCAGAAGGAACTTGGAAAGGCGGAGCAGGTCGTTGCGAATGATTTCTTCTTGGGAGATTTCAGGGAAGACTTTTTGGACAATGCGAGATACTTGATCAGTGAGGCGTATTGCCGCATCCATCAACGCATTGATATTGGGTATGTTGATCCACGACCTTTCTCTGTTCCTCCGTTGACTGTTCCTTGAATCACAACAGTGACCTCTCGGATCGTTTGAACTTGTCGCGCGATGAAGGCGAGAAGTGGATCGTCAACTTGATCCGAGAAACCAGGATGGGTGCCGATGCTAAGATCGATCTCGAGAAGGTCCGTAGTGCCGTGCTCCTGTTTAATTTCTGCTACCATCGGTCTCTTACGCTTATCTCTAGAACGTCATCGAGATCAACCGACCGCCGCAGCCCATCTATCAAACGGTCATCGAAAAAACCCGTGGTCTTGCCATCCGTACACAAACTGTTGGTGCGGCGATCGCACGGTCTCAACAAGCGATAACAGCTCAGAATGAAGGTCAACCTGCGGTTGTTGAAGGTGCTCGGTGATTTCTGGGACGTTATTTCGTCGTTGGAACGTGTATATCACCTGCATCTCAATGTATTCCGTGATAAGCACGATTCCTTGCTTATTTCTCTTTATCGTACATGCATTACTTCATTCGTTCTTTCCTTCCTAAGGCTCCAGAAGCTCCATCACCGTGATGAAGGATCATTCCAGTAATGTGCTTGCAACACCGTCTATGTTCAGCGCAAGGAAACTCGTGAACTCTTTTGGATCCTCCCAATGAGCCTGAAAAACCCACAATTATAAATATCTGACCTCCGACGGTGTGGAATATATAAAGCTCACGAAGTGGTTACCAAATGGGATGCTCTGGATGCTCACGGGCCTGCGAATTGTGGGAGTATTGTCCAGCTCCTCTCTGAATCGGGAGACTGCCCATATGCAATCTCCCACGTCCATCCCACACCAGACCACCAATATCTTGAGCTGCGGCCATGCTACAGACTCGGATTTATCGCTGTCTTGTCGCCAGTGGGCTCTTTCGAAATTCTCTCGGTAGATATCTGGGTTGACGCGGAGGATATACTGACTTGATCTAGTCAACGCATCGACATCCGTCATGGCTTCGAATTCCTCTGGAGACATGCGCTCGACTGTGGGCCCTTTCTGTACGTCGGGGCTCACTGACACAGTTTTACCCAAATGCACGGCTTTTCGAGAGGTGACTTCTTCAAGGGTGATCCCTGAGAGATCACTAACAGGAGGAAAGTACGATGAAACCCAAATTGCGAATTGTTTGATTCTGTCTTCCTGGGAGAGGTTGGGATCGCGTAGGGGGCTGTATAGTCGTGCTGCGGTCTCTCTTGGAATTTGACCAAGTCCAGTTGCGGATACTCCTACAATGATCAGCATGTGGATGTCCTGTATCATGGATATAATCCCACAGTTGAACACGATACATACCATAGAGGACAATCGTCCGGAAATACTTCCCAAGTGTCTCTTTGACTCCTTCCTCCAGCTCCTCCGCATGAGCCAGTAATGAATGACTGATAATATTCGAAAGCGACCACGTCAAGACCGCGAGACCACCTTGGACCGTTCTCTCTTTCGCAGACTCCGTCTTTGGCGGTATTCCACTCGACTCGATGTATCGCAGAAGAAACATGGCAAGGTCCGTTCCTTGCTTCTTTATAGCGGACTTCTGAACATCTAAGTGAGAGCTTGTTATGGCTTCCATTTCGGCGGGGGTATATGGGGAGGAGCCAGGATAGTCCCGCATGTTTAGAATCACAAGACGAAGATTGTGTTTGTGAGCATGAGGGATCATTGGTTTGTAAACCCCTGAGACGTTGTGAGCAAGGAAGCTTGACTCGAATTACCGGAAACCTGGTGTTACCTCCGTGAAAGATTAGCCCATGTATCAATACGATGGTGGTGTAGATGGAGGCATTCGGTGGAGGCCCCGAGTCCTCAAAGTAGAGTACGTTTCCTGCGTCATCAATGGGGAGAGTAGGCATCGTCGTTCACCAAAGAGCCGTGGGATCGGTCCTCGACAGAGGAGTGGAGAGATAGGAGGATTTATAGTATGACTTCCAATGGTCGCACGAAAACCACCTATTTATAGCAGTGTTTCCAGTGAAGTTCTCCTCTGCGGCGGTGACTGAAGAGTAAGACCCAATCGAATTCAATTACCCAAGCAGATACACTAACTATGAATCAACTCCCCCTGAAAACATAAAAGTCTTAATAACAGTAGATAGTTCCTATAGGTATCCCTAAATACGGCCCCAAGTGATCAAGCACGTTACCGACAAAGATGTTCGGGACAGTCGGAATGGTGCATTGAGCATCGACAGCATTGTCAGTGCCGGAGCAAGCAACTGCTTGAGTCGCTGTTGTGAGATGAATTTCTCCGTGGGTATGCTGGAATCCCAAACTACGACCAGGAATGATGGGGATCACATCCCTCTGGTTGTTTATGCGAACCGCGTCTGGGACCTAGCAAACATGAATTAAGTACTATTTCCGGCCAGAGCTGGCTGCATTTCTGATACGTACCATCAGGTCAAAGTATTGCGCATATGCTGGATTACCGACGCGAGGTAGTCCATACGTGACGACTTTAAGCTGGACCAGAGGCATTTGAAGTCTTATTGATAGAGCATCGAGATGTGCGAGGGCACCTCCCATGGAGTGTCCAACCTAAGTGCTTTCCAATCAGCACCAATTCAAATCACGGCCATGATCCACATACCAGGATGACCTTATTGCTGAGCTTGGTCGCAAGCAATCGTTTCACCTCCGCCATGATAACAGTGGCGGTTATCTCATGTTGGTCAAGAAAACCGCCATGAACAGAGATGTCACTGGGGAGCCCGGGAAATAGAGCTTGGCTGGGAGATCTCAAAAAGAGATTGGCGTCCGTTAATACTGCAAAGCTGATCGAAGATGAACTCGGGAAATTATCGGAGGAAGAAATAACACGAACGCGTTGAAAGGGTCAGTGCCCTGATGCGCGACTACAACTGAGTTCTGAGAGGGCCAGTACCCAACAAAATCTAGGTGAGAGATGTCAACGTTGACCCCCAAGGCGCATATAATTTGCATACAATATTGAACAGCACCACCATCGCCTCCCATTATCGTAGGCTGGAAGCCAGGGATAGCATTGCAGGCCTCTACGAGTACGTCAGCATGACATTTCGAGCAGTGAGGAAAGGATCCTTACGACCGCAACCCCAGTTCTTTATCCTGCTTGGGGGACAATAAGCTGCCCTTGCAAGTTGCGTATACGGTGCCAAAGTGGAGATGTCTAGCGAAGTCAATGGTATTGCTGAACGACGGGAGAGGGAGTTGGAATTCCCCTGCCAAGGCATTGCATTCGCCATTAAGGGGGAAATTACAGCGCAAGCGAGAGTGAACACCAATATGAGCCGTTCTGCCATCCTGGCACGCGTCACGAGTTTGGTGACCAAAGAGAGGAGGGTGAATCGAGGGCCAAGGAGATTGAAGCTCCTTCGTTTGTCTCTTATATTCTAGCAACGGGCGGTTAGTGATCCGAGAGTCGTTTGCCAATAGTCGCAAATCAGGAAACGAGGTCGCGATATTCCATAAAGTCACACGAAGTTTGGCTTTCGGAAGAGCGTGGGGAGCACAAGGGCGGGTCCGTATTGTATGATACGATTCATGATAACTTACCGCATATAGCCACTCTGACAGGGGAAATACTCTCTCCGATGGTTCGTGACAGGCTCAGAAGGGCGGGGCACTGTCAATGCCCGTTCTATGTCAACGGTGATTTACATCTGGGAAACGGCTGATGATTTGCATTCTACTGAAGACAAATGTCGTCAAGCTGCCACGCGGTACATGAGAAGAAGGCACCCACTTAGTGAGGATACTGGTCATGTACCATGCCTTTGAATAGAACTTGAAAGATACAAATCATCATAGGTTACGCCAATGAGGGGTTCCAGTTGGTTGTATTTGCAAGTAAGGCCAAGGACCACCAATCAGACCGATTCGGTACAGACGACGTCTGACGCTCTACTCCTAACGGCAAACGGAGATCACATCAAAGTGAGCAATGGAAGATCATGATATTACGCTCGGGTCTCATACCAGGCCCACAGCGGTACTCACTTCCGACCTGTTGCACCAATGAGAACACCAGCACACCTACTTTCAGGTATATGGTGCTTCCCGGCTCGTAAATAGAATGAATAATGAAGAGTGCCTCCTCCGAGGAGACATGGCAGCCCCAAATGGAGACCTCAGAGTTTGTGCCAAGAGCGGTCGCGAAGTTCGGCAGACGGAGGAGAAAGACGGCTGCAGACGATTAACCGTTACGTCAGCAAGACCTGGCAGGTGGTTCTTTTTGGAAATTACGCGCCCGCAGCTATTAATATCACGATCGGCATCTCGCCATCACACCCTGACGTTGTGGACGACGTGCCAAACGACCACAAGGATCGTCAATGCGCTTCCCTCTGAGCTTTCATGACCCTCTCACATATACGTGCCCATGCAGGGTGGTTTGAAGAGTACGAGACTTTCGACATGATCAAATCCACAAACCCTTGAAGTCGGAGTTCGCCGGATCTTAGAGCAACATTCGTCAAACGAGACTTGGTTATGAACCCCAGGGGAACGATATACCATACCTCACCCGTCTCCCCATCTTGAACCCAATGCCGATTGCTCCTGTCGACGAGAATGGCACCGTACTCTACTACGATGATACAGGCCCTCCCAACAACCCACAATACACGACAATGGTCTTGATTCATGGGATGATATTTCACTCAGGTATGTTTCAACGTGACATATCTTCTTGTTCCTAACCTTGCGTCAGCCATATTCCGTCGTATGATTCCATATGCAACTCATGCCAACCTTCGCCTCGTCCTCCTGAACATGCGGGACTACCCCGGTTCCTCGCAGTACACTTCCGACGAAGTATGTGCACTCCGCGGCCCTGACCTAGAAGACCAAAGGACTGCAGTCAAGAATTCGGGATTGCAGCTTGCAAGGTTCCTCGACCACTTCATCCGAACCAACGACATACCTCCGAAGTCCGAGTCCTCGGAGACAGGGACTCAAGGCGGTCTTGTCGTTCTGTCTTGGTCTCTTGGGAACATCGTCGCACATTCTTTCCTCGCTCATGCTCATGAACTCTGCCCGGATCTCTCAACTCTGCTCGAGAAATACCTTCGTACAGTGGTACTACATGGTATGCACTGCATTTCTATTCCAGAGCCGCAATGCGATCTCTTAGGCTAATCTATTACCATCGGAGCCGTGGCAGCCCTAGGAATAGGTCAAATTCCCCCTCAATCCCCCAATCCATCCGAGAACCCACAGAGGGTACCCACTCAAGAACCTCAAAATGCACTACGCGATCCGAAGTCATCTCATTTAGAAAGACTCAAAATGTTCGCCACGTGGGTGGGTTCGTACTATCCGCCCGTAAACGATTTGTCCTCCATCACCCCAGAGAACGCCAACTCTCGAAAGCCCACCCACCTATCCGAGATCCCCCTTCACATCGAGAAGACAAGACCCTCTTTCGAGTCCATTGCACAGGAGGAACTCAAATCTGTCACCGACTTCGACGCATTCGAAAGATCGAGCGTTCTTTTGGCTCGTATTCACCCCTCGATCTACCTGGAGAATTTCCAAAGAGCCCATTGGTTCGATAATAGCACACCAGCAGAGGAACGAGTGTGGCCGAAGCTGAAAATCCTTGTCCTCTGGGGCGATATGGATCTGTCGGATTGTATATGGGCAGCCTCTCGATTTGCATTCAGACTTCGAGTACAGTCTCACCCTCCCAAAGGTCAGGGCCACCGTGATATCGAGATCGTAAAGGTGGCGGGAGGAAATCATTTGGTGTGTCCTTTTGCGCATCGTTTGTTCTCACCGTATCTCAAACACTGAACAAGGTTCATTGGGACGAACCCGAGAGGTTTCTTCGTATCCTTTTGGAAAAGATCTGATCAGAATAGCGAGAGAGGATATATGACTGGATATGGGTATGTCCGAATTGTATTTGTACAGAACAATCTATGTTTGAATACTGTTACTCTAAATGTCAAGCATTCGTATCTGAAAATTGCGAAAAATCTATCATATATATCTACAACAAAATTAACTTTCCCTCCTTCTGGAACGATGAGAGGTGTTGTGACAGAGCGTTATGGACTTCCTCTGCAAGATCCTCAGAGATCTGTCTCGAAAGATGAGACGGTTTGACAACAAAAGTCAATGCCTGCAACCCATCCAATCTCTCCAATCCCGCACGAATTTCCTCCCAATCCGCACCATCGATCAACTTGAGAATGGGTGCCTTCGAAGGCATCGCCGGTGCGATCAGGGAGATCGTCAAAGTGGGAAGGTGCGTTGGCAAATCAGTGATGACGGTGCTGACGTAGGGCCAACCAGACCGATAACGGTCAAACGATCCCGAAGTCGGTGATTTCGCATGATCCAATGACATTCGCAGATGAAAAGTTTCCAGATTCGCGCATTCACTGATCGTGGTGCTAAACGTTGTCTTTAACGTTTGTGGGGCTGTCCGAAGCAGAAGGTCGAACAGAAAAGGAAGGTGAAAGATTAGATTAGCCCCTGAAGATTCGAGATAATGAAGATAATGACGTTCAAGATCTTGACGTACCCAAGAACAAAGGATTCGTGCAATCCAACAAGTCCAACTCGAGGTGCTGGAGAGTCGGGGCCAACTCGCGTAGCAATGTCCGGAAACTTTTGGCGTCGGACACGCCTGACGACTTGATCCGTAACGAGCGGAGCGTACTCAGCGCTTGAGAGCCGAGTATACTGTCAACGAAATATCTGCTCCCGCACGCCCCATCGATTGTCAAATCCTGTAGGTCCAAGGAGGGAAGACTTGCAGGGGCGGAAAAGAAGGAACTGATAGGATCAAAGTATAGCACGTCATAAAGACGGAGACGTCGGAGACTGGAAAATAGCTGGAAAACGCCTTGGATGCCACTTGGTGCGAATGATGGATATCCTCTATCACGGATAGGTCGGACTTGGCGGAGTGTGAGTGTGTCCAATGCCCTAATGACCCCACAGCCTTCCCTGCAATATTTCCCCGAGTTATCGCCTCGCATGAACCATCCCAAGATATCCCTTCCAAAGTCAGAGATCGAAGCGAGGATAGCTTTGAGAGAATCGAGAGGAGGGTTGAAGGTGTGAGCTGGCAGTACTCCGGTGTGTGATACGGGCTGGAGGGGGTATGACCCAGGAGGTGCAGTTCTTTTACAAACATCCATACGTTCGGACTGGAGTCGAGAAAGCGCAGGAATTTGTCGAAACCCTCTACGAGAGAGGGGCTGCGAATATTGAGGGTATGGAACATATGGTATCGCGCAGAGCAGTGCCATGACCTAGAAACCAATGAGCAAGACGACAACGTTTGGGTGTCGTCGTGGAGGTGGTCCACAACCATGTCGGTGAGTTCTGGAGGTACTGGGATCGAGGGAGACATTGTAGGATGATAGCTTGTAGTGGACGTTGGTGAGAGGGAGGAGTGGGGAATGCAACGATAGGAGAGGCGCTGCTTAAGATAGTTTTAGGTTACCCGCCCAAAACTTCTTTCCGCATCTGGTTGCTCAATAAATCAGCCAAGGCGCTTAGTGACAATCCCATTCTCATGTTCAACGCTGAAGGCAGAACGATGATCATTTTGCAGGAAAGTCACGTATGGTTCCTTATCGGCTGAGATATGGAGGAGGTGAGTGATTGGGCATGCGAAGCTTCTCCAGAGTGATAAGCCTTGTTTCTGTCTCCCCGGTGGAGATAACACGTCTGCACTGTTAGTCAGAATCAGGGTCGTCGAGAGAAATAAACGGGACTCACACGACGGAAAGTAAGCACTGGACATTCTCCGAGCCAGATGAGGGAAGACAATCACAGGCATCACATCGTTACGCTCGGGATACGCCCACTAACGTAATTCCTGGTGCTCCCAGAATACCATTTCAGAGTGGGAAAATTTGGACGGCTCCGATTCGCCATTGCTCTGTCATATTATGTCGGTTGTGCAACATGAAGGACGGTTATAGAGCCCTTAAGGGAGATGAGCATGCTCTGTGGACGCGAATACCATACTCACCAAGAGGAAACAATTCAGTCCCTCAGGCCTCAGGATGCAAGTTGTCTTGAGAAACCAAGGATCTGTCAAGCGCAGATCTGATGACAGTTGACGCCTTCATGATCAACAGGGACATCATTACATCAGAGCAAGTTTTGCAAAGGCACCAACTTGAATTATCAAGAGATGGTTGTATTTCCTCCGTACTTATTGATTGGAGGTAGTATCCAGGTACAGGGGTATAGACGCTACACCACGACAACCCTTGGGTATCAGCACAGATCCTGGCAGACGTCAGCTAGAAATTCAATGGAAAGCGAGAACCAAGTGCGCACATAAGTCGAAGCAACGCCGGTAATGCTGAATATCCCTCGAGATCGTAATCTCCTAAACGAGTCGACAACATTCACAGGATCTCTTTCTCCTCCGATTGCTGAGAAGAGTTGGTATTTGTAAACAACTGTCTTTAGCGACTGGAACTTCGGACTTGCGAGAAGCTCGTCGAGCGAGGAGAAGTCATGAGTCTCGTGATTCGAACAACAGAGACCGCATTCGGATAACGTTAGAGACTCTAACTGGGGGACGGTGGCAAGCAGTGCGGGGATCATCGGATGCACAGAACTATGAAGATGCAACGTCTTCAAGTTTGAATTGTGCGATAGGTCTATCTGCTTCGATATCCCTAAGAAAAGATGAGAAACAAGCGACCATTGAGGCAACCGAATTCTCACCTGCGCCGCCTGCACTCCATGTTCGGAAATCAAGGAACCTCAGTTCCAGGTGTTCGAGCGAGTCCCCTAATGACTTTAGAAGATTGCCCACGGAAGGCAACGATTCCTCTTGAGTGATGTGGATACCGCAACTACGTAACGATCGCGCAGAGGCTATCCAAGTGGTGAATGCGTGAGTGAAGGGACCCGTTCCATCATCGCTATGAAACCGGAACGACTTGAGGGCAAGGGGTGGCTTTGGACAAGGGGGAATAGCCGAGAGGTTGAATGTTTCTGTGTCCGAGTGGGAGTCCAGCCAGAAGTCGTGGATGTGAAGATGTTCTAGGTTTGGAAGACTGGACACGAAGAGATTCAATGCTTCGTATAGGATACAACAGTGGCGGATCGTCAGGGACTTGACGGTACTGAATAAGGACAACTGGGAAAAGAATTTATTGATTCGATACAGCGTGAAATCACCAAGACCATAAAAGTCGAGTGCTCTCAAAGAAGGTAGCCTTGTATGGAGCATCCTCGGTAAGCTGTATATCCATGGATCGCATGTCCACCTAGAGGGGGGCGACGTCTCGATTCTGAGTTCCCAAACTAGCGGACCAATGCATGGATCAGAGTCCAACATCTCCACGAATGAAGCGAGTGGGTCCACATCCAAGCCTTGGCCTTTGAGCAGCACCTGACGTAAGATGAGCGGTCGTGAGGCGATACGCCAATCCCGACACGTCATGGCAAAGGAAAATAGGGATTCCTTCTCCAGCCATAGAGAATGGGCGATAAGCACAATGAGATCGTAGGGGATGGTTGGGACTTTGAATGGTTGCAACTGTTCTAGATCTTCGTGCATGGCGTCGGGGCAAGGACTCTCGATCTCGACCTCAGGAACGGTTCCAATAGAGGTCTTTACGAAGATATTATTAGTACATCTCATTGGAGAAGATTGTAGCCCATACCGTGGCCATTGTTCCCTTTGAGCGAGGCCGACGGAATATCCTTCGTATGAGGCGTCGAATCAATCCTGCCGTGTTCAAATGTCGGACCCGAGTGCTAATGAGTGGAAGGCACATGGTGGACGGTTAGCAAGCGGGGAGCTCCGACGATTACTGTTATGCCAGGTGGCGGCCACAGCATCTTGCCGAATCCCTGCGACGGCTGATTTGGGCGTCTGCTACTCCCTCTTATCGTCGTGTTGTGTCATCGCTTGGTCCTCGAAGTGTGGTCGTCCTTTACCGCAAGTTGTCGTCGGGATACAACTACATCTTCTGACTTCTCAGCATGGAATTGAAGGACGGGCTCACTAATCTACTTACCCACCATGCGGTCATCAATCCTCTGCTCGTTCACGGATGTTTTTCCCAAGAAAATTGTGCCAAAGAGTTGACGACGAGATGACACGACCGGTCCTCTTATCCCGGAAAACATCGGCCGTTTGAAACACAGGACTTGCGATACCGATTGGTCGAAGATCGTTGGATGTTGATTAACGTTGCAAGGTTGATTCCGCGAGCTTGCGAATTGCTAGGTCTGGATCTTTGAAGGTGAGTTTCCGATTCCCCAAAGATACGTGATCCCAACGTCTTCCGCACGAGTTTCCCAGTGAAATGGTGTAGTAATTGGACATTCGTGGCATAGATGGAGGTTTAATGCATTTCATCGGAGGGTAATGGGTTTGTTCAAAACTAGGGTCGACAAAGTTCATGCAGGTTCCTGCAAGTGTTCCGACTTGGAGTTTGCCCGGTGATTTTGCCATGGTCGTCCAGTGATTGGCTTTTAGGGTCTGCTTATCTAATCGGCGAACCACCAATTGGGCGCTTGATCGCGCCTTGGGAAATGGCAATCGCGTCGTCCCACCAAGTTTCGGACTGGTCAACCGCCCAGGAGATACCCTCTAATTCGGCTTGGTGCTCGCACAAAGCCAGCTTCGGACATCGTGGAAACAGTCATGTCGGTGGTTCGATCTCCTGTCGTCGTCTATAAAGGCCGCACACCTTCACGGTCATGACTGGGTGGGCACCCAAGAACCGTGGTCCGTGACTTTTGTCAGGTCTGAAACATACCCTGGCTCGTGCCCCGAACCTACCCCTTCGGTTCTTATCTTATATACCCTCGCTTTCTCTCAGCGTATCCCCAGCACCGTCTCTGCGCATTCTGTCTCTCGACTCCCCCTTCGCTATGACCTCGATCCGTCCTCACTCATCCCAAGTCCGTCTTCCTTTCGAGCTCGTAGGCCAGATCGTCGGATATGTTCCCGACGCCTTTACCATCCGATCCTGTGCCTTGACCAGCGGACTGTGGTACTCAGCGAGTCGCTTCGCTGTCTTTCAAGTCATCAAGATCAAAGATGTATGCATGGCCGTTGCTTTCATCGCCCTTCTAGAGTCCCATCCGGAAATCGGGATCATGGTCAAGGAGCTCTCTGTATGCGTTGCCCCACCCAGTGAGCCCAAAGAGGCACCGTGGTTGAGGACTCTCGCAGTCGCACTCCCACGGGTGGTTCCTCGTCTTTCGGTTTTGCGCTTCGTCGGTTGGTGGGAAGACGGTCGCAATTGTACTGGGGAATTCCTTGCGTCGCTTTCCCTTTTCACATCTGTCAGGAAGTTGTCATTCCAAGCATGCAGTCTTCCTTCTTCGATCCTCACCTCCGTAATCTCCGCGTTCCCCAATGTAACTCATCTGTCACTTCAAACGTCAATCTCGCACCGACCCCGACCTCGCGTCGCAGCGCTCCCCATCCCACAAAACCCCCCTTTAACGTCGGTTTCCTTCGAATCATCCGAAGACGCTCTGTATGACGATGAAGTGGATAATATCCTTGGTTGGACCAGCGATAGACCCGGCTCGGCTTTGAAATCGGCCAAGATTCAGATCCTCCCCTTCGGATTGCAGGCAACAGGGAGATTCCTTGAATCATCTGGCCCTTGTCTTGAACATCTCGAGATTTCTATGTCTCAGTTGTCGCATTACGACTTGGAAAGTACGTATAACGTGCGATAAATGCCAAATTAGTGCTCACCTGCTTGATCACAGGACTTTCTGAGATCATTGATTTATCAAGGTGTCAAGCCCTCCAAACCTTGGATTTGAGGGTTCTTGATAGTGACAGAACTTTAGCGTCATCTGTGATATCTTGTCTTCTCTCGCGGGTTGATTCCCCGAACATGCGGAAATTAACTCTCCATGTTAACTTTGCGAGTTCCGACCCGAGTAAAGACTATATCACAATGATAAACGGGTTCGAAAAGGGCCCTCTGAAGGATATACCTCAGGTCTCTTTCGTGTACGAGGGTTGCCTCTGCATTGGTACCGCCGAACGGAAGCTGAGGAAGGCATTCCACCAACTCGATGTTCGCGGAGTGATGAGCGTTGAGTGTATATGCAAGGGACGGTGTTCATCTACAGGGTGCGATCTCTCTACATCGTTGAATGATGAGTACAATACTTACCCCTTCGTTTTGACAGATATCATCACCGTATTGGCAGTGCTTGATCCTTTTATTCTCTAGAGTTTTCAATATCCGGTTTTTCTTGACGATATGCCCACGCCTACGATAGATCCGCACCAAGGCATCTTGATGATCCCAGTTTGATTATATACCCCATGTTATCGTGTTTGAGTATAATCTAATCCCACTCGGCTTGCCCTCACTAGACCCTCGTTTCGTGTCTGATGACCTATCTTTGGTCTATCAATAGACTTGTTGCTTGAAGGACCGATCTGCTCCGGCCGTGTCAGTATCTACATTCAACTACATGGAGCAGAAATAGAACAACGTCGAAACCTAGTACGAAAAATGATGAGAACGAAATGATTGAATTTAGCTCTCGCATGGTTGAAACACGTTACCCTCGTCTCCAAGTAATCATTTGCAAGGATCTCGTATCACTCTGCACGAGTTTCCTAATATCCATCGGTTGACTTTGAGTTGGATGGCAGCTCTCCAGGAATTGTTGGGTTTATTTTTCGGCAAGTCGGTCGGGGGTGACCCACGACTGTGAGAATAAGGGCAACTCCAGATTGTAATCACGGTGTTCTCTGCCCCATATGCCGTAAATTACATGCCTTCTCCATACTATCATTCGTGGGCCTGCGAACCTCATGCGTTGAACTTTGACTTCATCCCGCATGGACGAGTTTAAATCAAGCGCCCATGTTGTCCCTGCGGCGCTTACGCTGTCTGAACTTGAAGTTGCCCATCATGGTCATTTGTCCCCGATCGAAATTGTCTTGTCCAGAGGCTGTGCACGCACACCAGGCTGTACCAATATGAAAAGAAATAAGTCTTGTTCCTACCCGAGGGGTTTTCTCAACCGTTTCTCCTTTTCTTGAATCCCCCACACTCCTTACTGCAGAAGGTGGTGCCGATCCCATCTTTTGTCTCACCCGAGCGGAAAACACATGAGAGCAAGACTCAGTCTTCGAGGTACAGTACTATTCGTGGTCGTTCTGATTGATCGTCATTGATTTAACATATACCTAGGTTCCAAGGCGAAAGTTCTCACCAAGAGGACCCAACAACCGGCCAGTCGTCCCAAGTTGCAGTGTCCTGATCCGGGTCCCACATTCCCTCTCGACCTGGTTTTCTACATCGCTGCTTTCCTCTGGGACGATGCCAAGACATTACAGAACTGTGTGCTCACCTGCAAGGGTTGGCATCAAACGCTACACAGTCTGGTCTTTCGAACAGTGATCGTGAACAGTCAAGAACGGTTGGATCGGCTAGACGCTCTCGTGGATGCGTCTCCCTACCTCGCATCATGGATCCAAGAGTTCCAGATCAGCGTAACACCCAAACCTCATACATTCACCAGGGGATCATACCTACCCTCGTGGTTAGGCCAAATCCCATCCCTTTTTCACGATACCCTTCCTGAACTCAAGAATTTGGTTTACATAGGGTTGTACGAAAACGACTCAGATTTGGACCCCGCGTTGATTGCCAAGTTCGCGTCGTTTCGCACGGTTCGCTCGTTGGCTTTTCGTCGGTGTGATTTATCATACCATACTATCGTCACCCTCGCTTCTGTCCTTCCGAATCTCCGACATCTCTCTATCGAGGAAATATGGCACGAACCCGTCTCGATTCATCCGAATACTGCGAAGACATTGGCTTTGACGTCGTTATACGTTCGCCTTGATTTTTGGTGTGGGAGGCAGTTGAATACGTTTCTAAGTTGGATTGGGGAGACTGAGTCCCGTAAGACGTTGCGGGATGTGAGGCTTCATATCGACACGACCCAGTGTTCCGCATTCACGCTATTTCTGCAGAAGGTGAAGGACATCGAGTATCTGGAATTTTCGTTTGATTGGCGATTCTTCGAGTACTCGCGACCGAGGAGGACTATATGCAGGGGTTTGTGCACTTCTCTGAAATCCCCTGATGCCATGCTCACACAAAGTACGATTCTAGAAATTTTACGACATACGGACTTGAATTTGAACAACCGTTTACGAACCATCCATTTGCATGACCCGAGTTGTCTCTCTACCTCCGGGTTTTTAGCCCAAGCTGCGGCACTTCCGAGGTTGCATCAAGTCACCCTATCGTCGTTACCTAGTACGACATGGCGCGATATACGAGATCTGTACGAGGACACGGCAAACTGTCTTCGACATCCGGACTTTCAGACGTTGGAAAAACTTCTTTTCGTGTATTGTGGAAGTGATGATTGGTCTGCGGTTTTGAACTCTGTGTGTAGGACTTTTAGAACGCAAAGGGAGCGAGGGATTTTGTATGTTGCTTTTGAGAAAGGAGATCCTGATTTAATTGGTGTGGAGGAAGCGCGTTTGATTTCCAAGGAGATGTAGTATGTTGGCATTTGGACATTATTCTCATTCACATTATCATAGGACATTGCAAGCAGCTACTGCTGGGTATCAATTATGTAGTATATCATTTTCTTGAAAGTCAATTTGACCGTCGCTTCGATTGTGGCCAGGAGGAAACCCTACTGTAGGGTTTGGGGTTTGTGCCACGTCCACAAGGTTTTTCAGCCACAATGCTGCCACATTGACTGCCACGACTTGACCAACACAGACTCGAAAGCTTGAAGCACATTGCCAACCTGCCTCCAACTGCACCCCGGTCCTTTCTTTCTTCTTCTTCCTCTCCTATTTTCACTATGACTTCGATCACACGTAATCTTCCTTGGTTCGTCAAGGATTTGGGTACATCGATAATTGGAGAGGTACGTCTCCGAAATCTACGTTTTGCAAAGTCATACAGTCTCAATCGATCCCTTTCAGAAATGTTATGTGACGCTCGTCGAAAATCTCGACATTCAGGACGTGGAGTGTCTGAAGTATGCAGTATCTAAAGCGCTTGGAATCGGGATCGTGGTCGGAGGATCTATCATGAAAGTTCCCCAACTTCTGCTGAGTAAGTCCCGACCTTTCCTACGAAACGACTTTTGCGTCTGACGTTCTATCTCGTAGTCGTATCTGCACGCTCTGCGCGAGGTCTCTCGCTACCAGCTTACATCCTGGAAACCCTTGCATACGCGATAACCCTCGCGTACTCCTACAGGAACGACTTTCCTTTCTCCACCTACGGAGAGAATCTCTTCCTGACAATTCAGAATATCATTATTACCTTCCTCATCATATACTACCCTTCCTCACGTCTCACACGTGCAGTCTCTACAACGCCTCAACTCGCAGCAGCAGCAATTGCAACCACAACCGGAGGGTTCGCTCTCTCCTCCATCCCCCTACCCACTCTCGCGCTCCTCCAAGCGCTCACCCTCCCCATCTCTCTCTTCTCGAAAATTCCACAAATCAGACAGAACGCTCGCGCTCGTTCTACGGGCCAGCTTTCCGCATTCGCAGTCATCTCTCAGATTGTAGGCTGCCTCGCACGTCTCTTCACAACCGCAGCAGAAGTCGGAGATCTTCTCGTCGCCGCGTCGTTTGCACTCGCTCTTGTTTTGAATGTGATCCTTGGGGTACAGATGTGGGCTTACTGGGGGAAGGAAGCCAAGGAGGAGTTTGGAGCTGGAGCTGGAAATGCCGTTCCTATGACCATCATCGCGCCAACACCCGAGAAACCTTCCGCTCCTCCGGCGTGGCAACAACAATCGCAATCCGATGATGAGGCCTTTGAAGTCGTTGTTCCTCCTCAGTCGCCTAGAGGTGTGAGGGCAGGGTCTCCTCAAGTTCGCCACTCGTCTGGGAGGAAGTGGGCGAGAAAGGTGGATTAGAGGAGGGAATACCGTTTTGCGTATTTTGCATGATACCTCTCGTGCATTTGGTTTTTATAGCCGTTATAGTTTGTTATGATCGGATGTGTATCTTACATATCTATTGATGATTCTACTTATATATCGTATCCACTTTCATCTCTGAATAATGCTCCAATGCCTTGAGCCTCTTATCTTCATTAAGCAGGCTCTGTGTTTCAATCCATTGGTCTACGGTTGAAGAAAGGATCTGCTGTGGACTATACCTGATTATTTTTCTGGTTCTGTGTTGTATGAATTAAGGATTGTACTTCCCATTGTTGCGAGGGGCGTGTGGGTGGGAGAGTCCATCCCCGAGGCTCGGGCATCCTTCGGCATCTCTGCTCATTGCATCGATGTTCAGAAATCCTGGCTTCCCTTAAAGACGAAGCATCTCAGCTTTTCCGACAGGCTCCACCACGTACAGAGAGATTGCGATCCTCAGAGGCAACAGCTTGTGTCGGTGAAAGCCTCTTCCTCGACTTGAGTCGCCGGTTCTCGAATTCAACCACCTCCAAGTGTCTACTATCTCCAGCGACATTCTCTTGAAATGCCAGGAGGTTTTCCAACAAGAATGTCTCAACAACTTCGTTATCGTCTCTCCCATGCGGTCGAAACGACCAGTCGACCACCGTGCGTGCAATCTAGCTCTCGATATCGTCTTCTCGAATTCACCCTATGAAGGATTCCACAGGCGTACGCATGGGCCGAGAGATACAAGCCTACCCCAGGTCGTCCATTACTAGACATGTCTCAAGGCGTTCCGGGGACCCCTCCTCCCAAGATTTTCCTTGATACCCTGAGTCAGACCTCTGCTAATCCACAGTATTGTGGATATGTTCCGAATGCCGGAGAGCCTGCGTTGAGGAAAGCGGTGGTTGAGGAGATGAAAGTTGCTTATGGGGAGCATGTGGATTTGAGAATGGAGGATGTTGCTATTACGGCGGGGTGTAATATGGCGTTTGCGGCGAGTATTATGACGGTTGCGGAGTCTGGGGATGAAGTGATTTTGCCTGTGCCGTGGTATGTTTTATCGCCGTTGTGCACTTGTCAAGTTGTGCTGACATTTCGTACAGGTACTTTAACCATGAGTAGGTGGTTTTTCAAACGAGATTTTTGGACCTTTGGAATCACCAAATTCCTGAAATACAGGATGACTCTGACATCACTTGGTATCAAACCGATCACCTTGCAAACGTTTCCCGAAGACGGGTTCTTGCCATCTCCTGAGAAGTGTGAACACTTGATTACCTCCAAGACGAAGGCAATCGTTCTTGTCACACCGAACAATCCTGTAGGTCATCATATCATTCCAGGTGCACGTTGTTCATTTCGTTATTTTCTTAGACTGGGGCGATATATCCTCCATCCCTCCTAGCGTCCTTTGCGACCCTTGCGCGATCGAGAAACATCGCCCTCATCCTCGACGAAACCTATCGCGACTTTCTCCCAGCGGGATCGGCCCCTCACTACCTCTTCAATCCATCCAAACCATCAACATCATCCACAACTTCTCGTGCTCATGACCTCCCTTCCGACTGGGTTTGGCGTGAAACCTTGATTCATCTATTCTCGTTTTCCAAATCGTACTGCATTCCGGGACATAGAGTTGGCCTGATATGCGCATCGCCGGCTTTGATGCCTCTCTTGAACATCGCTCTAGATAATATCCAGATTTGCGCTCCGAGGCCTCCTCAGATGGCCCTTGCAGGGATGTTGGATACGTTGAGGCCTTTTGTTAGGAGTACAGCTGAAGCCGTTCGGAGAAGACACGAGATTTTCGCTCAGTCGATCCAAGATCGATCTAATTCTTCGGGATGGAGATGGGAGATTGGTGCTCAAGGAGGGTATTATGCATTTGTGAAACATCCGTTCAAGGATGTGAGTGCGAGGGATGTGTGTGAGAGGTTGGCTGTTGAGATGGGAGTTGTTACTTTACCTGCTGGGTTCTTTGGTCCTGAGCATCATGGCGAGGATGAAGCAGATGAGATGAAGGGTGTGGATAAGAGGTGGATTAGGTTTTCGGTTGCGAATATTGATGATGAGAAAGTTAGGTTGGTGTGTGATCGGTTGGGCGAGTGTGTTGAGAAGTTTGGGTGGGCTGTAGAAAGTAGAACGAAATGATTTGTGCTCTTGCGAATGTATTTCTAGTCATAGCAGAAAAATGGTAGTGGGGCTTCACGATGATTGATTCTCGTTCCATCACACTTGCCTTTTCCAGAAGCGAACTCGTGTTTGCCGGCTGTTGGCGGATATAAGACACATTTTACACGACTATCCGTCTTCATCTCATACGACCACGACAGTCCAAAGACCGCAGTGCTCATCACGCACAGGATGTTCACCCCCGTGCACATCCCCATCTATGAGCGGGTCAAGGTCTGAGGATATTGCTTCCCTCGATGGGTTGGTCCCGCATTCCGATTTCCATCGGTTTGACCGCCCCGCGATAACGACGCAGTGGTACAATCAGAAAACCACTCCTGGCATTCAGTATCATATCCGATGACAATCCGACATTGACCGGGATGGTCTGAGGGCCCGAGGAAATTGGTACTTTGGCGATGCGAGGAGTTTGGAATGTGCCAGGAAGCTGGGTAGTGCTTGTTCTTTATGACAAGTCAGTTGGCCTCGACGTCTTTTCTCTTCACCCGCCTGTCTTTGGGAGGGGAGTACTTCTCTCTTTATGCTGTTCGGCGTATCTTCCGTCCTGGCGGATGCAAATGATTGGCGAGGTGCTAGGTTAGGTTGGGGGTGCCGACAGTTACCTGCCCTTGAGTGCAATCTGCGGTTCATTGTCCACGGTGTTCTTGTTAATGCTGGGGACGATGAAACTGGATTCAGACTACTCTTGGACTGTCTTATTCAAAGACAATTTTTCCACCATGGACATTCTTTGAGAATGTGCGGATCTGATTTGTTACTGTACTTGAACTACATGTTGCGATTGGTTGTACTGTATAGTAGAGGCCAATCTGACGGCGGGTTTGATAAGCAGAACCTATGGCATCATGGTTTCACACAGTGATCCTTGTTCCATATCACTTGCCTTTCCCATTAACAAACTCATGTTTTCCCAGTTGATGGTGGACTGGATATAAGAAGCGATTCACACGACAAGGTGTCTTTCTTTCATACACCAACGACAGTCCAAAGACCGCAGTGCTCACCACGCACAGGATGCTTACCCTGCTGTACATCCTCGACTGTGAGCTGGTTAAGGTCTGAGGATTATGCTTCCCTCCAGGTCCGCTCCGCGATTAAGTTGCCATGGCACAATCAGAAAACCGCTTGTGGCATTCAGTATCGTATCCGATGACGGTCCCAGATGGGCTGATCGGGTCCTGGGGACTCGAGGAGAATGGTACATGAATTTGTCGATGCTACGAGTTTGGAACATGCCAGGAAGCTGGGTAGTGCTTGTTCGTTTAGGACAAGTCAGTTGGCAATACCGTTTTTCTCTTCACCGAGTAGGTTTTATTCCTGCGTTAGCGGAGAAAACTCCTTCGATGCTGACGAGCATCACTAATGCTAGTGTGCGAGGTTAGAAGGGTTGCCGACGGTCAAATGCCCTCAGGCTTGAGTGCAATCTGCGGTTCATTGCCCATGGCGTCCTTGTGGATGCCGGGTACGATGAAACTGGATTCAGACTACTCTTGGACTGTCTTTATTGATGACAATTTCTTGCACTATAGACATTCTTTGAGAATGTGGAGACCCGATTCAATGCGGTACTTGTGGTTGCAATTGGTTGTACTGTATAGTAGGAGCCAATCAGCAGATATTTTGATAAGCAGAACCAGTGATACTATGCCAGTGATTGTCGTTCCATGACACCTGCCTTTCCCAGAAACGAACTCGTGTTTCCTAGTTGATGATGGATATAAAAGACGTTTCGCACGACGGCCTGTCTTCCTTTCATACGACCACGACAGCCAAAAACCGCAGTGCTCACCACACACAGGATGTTTACCTCGCTGTACATCCTCGACTGTGAGCTGGTTAAGGTCTGAGGATAATGCTTCCCTCGATGGCGATTTATCCGCTCCGTGATAAAGACGGAATGGCACAACAAGAAAACCACTCCCTGTAGCATCCAGTACCATAGCCGATGACAATCTGACTGAACGGAGCTTTCTGAGGGCCCGAGGCGAAATGGTATTTTGGCGATGCTACGAGTTTGGAATGTGTCAGGAAGCTGGGTAGTGCTTGTTCGTTGATGACGAGTCAGTTGGCCTCACCATCCTTTCTCTTCACCCGGTGGTTTTCCACCCCTGTATTTGAGAGTAGGCAATGCCGGCTCTGTATGCGGAGGTGCGCATTGCATTGAAGCATATCTTCCGTCCTGGCGGATACAAATGATTGAAAAGGTGCTAGGTTATAGGTTGGGGATGCCAATGGTCAACTGCCCTTGAGTGCAATCTGCGGTTCATTGTCCGCGGGGACGATGAAACTGGATTCAGACTACTCTTGGACTGTCTTGGTCAAAGACAATTTTTTCCACCATGGACATTCTTCGAGAATGTGCGGACCTGATTTGTTCAGGTTACTAGTACTTTAATTTCATGTTGCAACTGGTTGTATTGTGGTAGCCAATCAGACGGTGGTTTTGATAATCGAGATCGTTACTCTACTGAGGCGCCCGAGATTGCGTATCCTCGACTGCTTAGTATGCCGCCAAACCCTTTGTCGGACTCTCGAGGTCCTTTGTCTTGCGTCGACCACTACAACTACCACGAGTCAAAATCGTTGTTGGGATCATTGACAGACACCAAATCTTCTACTCAAACGCATTCTCTTTCGGTATCAAGAACGTAGTCTTATGGAGATTCCTCTGTTTGGTGACGGCCCTGGAACACGAAAGAGACAAATCAACTTAGGTGGGACCACCACCGCGACTACTCATGCTTCCATCCTTCAAGACGCTAAGAATAGGAGGCAGCAACGTCAAGAGGAGAAGAGACGGCAAGAAAGTGCGACCAAGATTCAAAGTTGTTGGCGATCTACCCAAGAAGCCAGACGGGTGCGAGAGCAGCTTCGCCAACGTTTCGTCGAAGATATCACCAGCCTCGATGCTCTAAGATGCTTAGTGCTTTTGGGACAGGATGGCGATGCTCTACTGAGGTGGTCACTGGCCACATTACAATTAGGATCTGGTAAGCACTCTTTCTGTCTACTTGGTGTTCTCGCTCACCATTCCTCAGACAGACTCTTTCAGGTGTCGATGAACCCTAGTTGGGCCATTCTTCTATACCGTTTATCTCTCAATCTGCTCGTATATATCTCTCGCGAGTCGCTGTCAGTTATTCTCACCCCGATTCCTGAGATCTCAACTCATACTGGTGACTGCAGGTCTCCGAACGCTGAGGCGCATGTTCAGGTTCTCGCCATTCTGTTGACACTACCTCCTCCTGTACAACAACAGCAGCATGTCTCCCGGTTCAGACAATCGATATTCAGATATCTTATCCCTCGTGGCTATTATCATCATCTAGCCTCGTCGATCTCCAACTTTGTGAGGCCATCATCCTTCTATCTTAGAATCTCGTAGTCACTAACTGGTAGTCGGACAGCCCTCATCTTCGTCCTCACCATCCCCAACTCTTCGCACTATGGTTGACTTCCTCACAGCCCCATTTGCGTCGCTTACGAATACAGACACGACTTTCAAGAATGCCCTAGAACACCTCCTTTGTTACCCTTTGTCGATTCCACTTCTCCCCAACCGACTTCTTTCATCCAACGCATTGGCGCCCCTTTCTTCGCATCTCCCCTTGATACATCTGAGTGATGTAAACACGGACTCTTTGCTGGGTCACTTACCATCTTTGGAAGCCCGAATACACCTTCTCGCCAACCTTTGTACCTTCCTTCCCGTCTCGCGAATCTCGTCTCTCGCCTCTCAATCAAATGCGACAGTCAATGCATACGTTCGTCTTCTGACGGCAATTTTCAACTCGCTTCCTCCCAACGCATTGGATGCAAAACGAGATGACAGTTCCAATGCGGCTTTAGCTGTGGTCGACGACGACTCCTCCGATTCTGATTCCGACTATTCGGTCCATGTAATGGTAGTGGATTCATTCCAACCGAAGGTCAAGCTTCCGACATTGGACCCTAGAACTCTCTCAAGGGTTCAGACTCTCCGGTCACCTTCATACATCAATGCTATCCTCGCTTCTATGCAGCGTTACCAAGCAGGCCATAGGAGCTTGTACTCCTGGGGTTTGGCGTTGTGTCGCGTATGGCCGAACCAAACGGGAGAGATTTTGGGTGTCTTCGTCGTTCATGGGGGCGGAGGTCTAGTTCGCGAGTTGTATAGAGGTTATGTCAGGGCGTCTTCTATTGGGAATGATCGGGGCATGGGCACGCTCTCAGGTTCGTCCGGTCCCTCATCGGTTTTACTTCGTTCCCTGACACGATTCAAGATCCGTCGCAGGAACCTGCTTGGCCTCCATTCCTATTCCTCGTCGAGCTGTACACCCAAGCATTACTCACGATGGGTGATGACGAGTTCTTTTCGGTCAATGCAACTGGAGGCCCTAGGAATCCACTGTCATTGGACGAGCTGATTACGTTCTCGAAGAAACTGATGAATGTAGCGTTTACACTGTATTGGCGCGAGGGACAAACAGACTCTCATGGTCCAGGTCCAGCAGGGATGAGCACCGTCAAATGGGAGGTAGTTCGCGAGAAGGTGACCAAATGTCTACAGGCTATTCACTCGAGAGAGTACGTGGATCATTACCTTCCCACTTACTGACCTCTGATTATATGTCTCGTGTGATAGCTCTCGCAAACCCTTTACGCCTTCAGACCACTGGTTGGTGACCTCTCAACTCGAGATGGCACCTTTCGTCGAAGCAGCCATGTATGCACCATATATGCACCTCTTTTATTTCCATTCAAGTTTTCATTTTTATTCTAATCCAGTGTCGAAGAGCGACAACTCTCGCAACCAACTACCGCACGAACGCTAAGCAAACGTCAATTGGCGTCGATAGCACCACGCATCGGCATCCTGAATAATATCCCCTTTGCCGTTCCTTTCGCCGTCCGAGTGTCTATCTTCAGGAGTTTCATTGTGAACAATATGACAAACTCTGGACGACAATTTATGGAACGTCACTCTGGGTCGAAGATTATTATCCGGAGAGACCAGATCTCGCAAGATGGGTTTGATAAACTCCAGAATGTCGATTTGAAGGCGCCTATCTCTATCACTTTCATTGATCGCTTTGGACAAGAGGAGTGAGTTTTCGTTTGTTCATTATTCATTCACGCTGGGGTTGCTGATGTTGACTCGTTATTAGGGCCGGCATTGACGGAGGAGGGGTATTCAAGGAGTTTTTGACTTCTTTGTGCAAAGAAGTGTTTGATTCGAACAGAGGGCTATGGCTAGCGACCAAGAACAACGAATTATACCCTAATCCACATTCGTATGCCATAGAGAGTACGTCTCCACTCAATTGGCTATCATGTACTCGAAGTTGACGCGATTTGATCAAATAGGCCATAGTCTCGATTGGTATCGATTCATAGGACGTATCCTCGGAAAAGCGATCTATGAAGGTATTCTTGTTGATGTAGCTTTCGCAGGGTTTTTCTTGGCCAAGGTGTGTTGTTACTTTCGTGGTCGTTGACGTCTCCATCTTGTTTACTTGGAGCACAGTGGTTGAAGAAGCAAAGTTTCCTTGACGATCTTGCTTCCCTTGATCCGGAGTTGTATCAAGGTCTCATCTTCCTCAAGAATTACACCGGAAATCCAGAAGATCTGTCACTCAATTTCACGGTCGCCTCGGAAGGTCGGTGATGGATACCCTTTCGTTATATCCACGGTTTTCTCAATCCTCGCGTGTAGAATTCGGAGTAACGATATCGAAGGCGCTTGTACTGGGTGGTAACGACATCCCTGTCACCAAAGAAAATCGCTTGCAGTACATTTACCTTGTATCCAATTATCGATTGAACAAGCAAATCAAGTTGCAGAGCGATGCGTTCTTCGAGGGACTGTCGGAGATGATCGATCCCAAGTGGTTACGGTACGGATTCAGTTGTTGAGATCCACCTTGGCATTGACCGAATCTTGATTGCAGAATGTTCAATCAGCAAGAGTTGCAGATCTTGCTGGGCGGTGTTAATTCGCCGATTGATCTTGATGACCTCCGAGCGCATGCGAAGTATGGCGGGTTGTATGATGACCAGGAGCCGACAATTCAGATGTTTTGGAAGGTATGTCAAAGCCCCTACGTTAGGATTCCGTCTTCGGGTGTGCTTAACGAGGGCGAATCTTAGGTTCTCAAATCCTTCGATCAAGACCAACTTCGGAAGTTATTGCGTTTCGTGACAAGTTGCAGTCGACCTCCTTTGCTGTGAGTGGTAATGAGGTTCTCGTCTTTCGACATATGCATGACCTTGGTATAGAGGATTCAAGGAACTTGTACCAAACTTTGCCATCCGGGATGCTGGGTCTGACCAAAATCGACTACCGACTGCGAGTACATGTGTCAATCTGTTGAAGGTATGCATTGGGTCCCTTTTCTCTCAACGTTGTCCTCATGATTATGGTCAGCTCCCGAGATATACAAGTGAACGAACCTTGAGGCAGAAATTGCTCCAAGCGATCAATTCTAATGCAGGATTCGACCTGTCGTAAACCTATTGTAACCTTCGTATCGAGTTTTTGTATCAATTATTGTTAGAGCCCACGTCCAGAGTACCTCGCTCTGATGGCGGAACTTCGTATGTATGACACCAGGTATATATATAATTGAGATGGAGCAGGACAGTGTTCTCTCGTGCTTCACTTCCTCTCCTACCTATCCCACGACCCAGGAATCTCGTGCCAGGGCGAATAGATATCCTTGAACACTCCTTTCTTATCCAACTCGGGATGTAACTTCGACCTGTCGAGTGGGGCTCTTCTAAGCATCTGGCGGAGAACCATGCGGAGGTGACGAGGATATGTTTGCGTCTGGATTCGTAGCGTATGGAACGGAGAAGTTCTGGTGAGGGGATCCAACCGAGGAAATTCCTGCTTGGAGATGGTGGGATGATTTGAACTGTCAGGCCTTCAGGTTGTGGAGCGCGAGGAAGCAAACTCTGGAAACTTAAAGAATTTGACAACGTGTCCGGATCTCGTTCAGACTCTCAATGTGGTCTCAGCGCCACATCCACATGAGATTTTCGATAATACTATGATAGTTGAAATTGTATGTGAAGCAAGAAGGTCCCATCCAGTATGTAAAAATGCACGGATTTCTACTACTGTAATCTGCACTAATTACTGTAGCTGGTGTATGATGATCGCAGAACTAAGGGCCAAACCCAGTGAAAGTCTGGGACCAATGAGTGCGAGGTGTAACTTGATCAAGGGCTTCATTAGATCACCGGAACTCCGGACATGTCCCGGGGTCTCCTCAAAGTAACAAGAGCGTTGACATGTGCCAACCGTGGAAACATGGACCGCGACATATCGACAGACCGCAAGCACCTGGCAACAGAGAAGGAGGCCCGGGGTATGTAGGAAAAATTCGATACCTCAACAGTTATTCCCCGGTCGAGGAACTTCTTCTGCGAGAGTATCTGGTCTATGTAGTCGCAGTGCCATTGTAACCAATTAAGACTATACCCACCGGCTTCGAGCAACAATTGGTCTTTGTCTGACAGCGCAATCCCTACTCGACGAATGTTACTGTCGCGAGCTGCAAGAATGGTGAGCATAGTTGAGATGGCGCGAATTGGCACCGACACGAATGTGAGCGTGTGTGTCGCTCGAAACGAAGGCAGCTCGAATGCCCTCGAGAATTTAGCTATAACAGAATCAGCCTACACGGTCACTTTTCCCGGAGAGGATATCTCACCAATGGTCTGGACGTCTACATTAGACTTCCACGCCAAGGTTCGTGGCACGAAACACAACGTTAGGGAATCTATCCTCACATTTTCTTGGCTCAAAATATTGAGGTAGTCTTCAGTGGTGCTATTCCATGGGGAATGTAGGAATTCCCAGCCCAATTGCAAGTTTCGAACGGACTGCAGTGAGTTGAAGCGAGAGATGATGCTGCCGATCCCCACGCCCGGAAATTCTATGTTCAGAGTGGTCAGGCGAGAGAGGTCGCAGGAAGTGGCTGGGTTTCGATCCATGTTAAATGGCGTAATCCTCGACAAGGTCAAGGTATCCAACTTGTCGAAATTGGAGATGATGGCCGTGAAATCATCTGGATGGCCAGTGCAGTTTTCCACAGCAAGTTTCCTAACGGACGAGAACCCACGCCCAATTTCCTGAAGGAAAGAGGCTTTCGACGTCTTTGTTGATGTCCGAAAATGACAAAAAGTTAAAGCAACGAGATTGGGAAGCAAGCCATAGAGTTTTGGCCGATCTCCGAACCAGGCCTCCCAAGCGTCGAGTTGCTCTGCACGATATGTTCTGTAAGCCTGCCATGGTCCGCTGTATGTCAGCGAAAGGACCCATTTAGCCTGGACAGGATGAGCAAGAAGAAACTCGGAGAGCTCGACCTCTTGAGCAACGTTCTTGACGGTCAACGAATCGAATATGAATGGCCTAGCAATGTCCCTCCAATCTCTGCAGACCAGAGAGAACGTGAGTAATCCCTTGGCTACGAAGTTATTCCTCAGGTAGCTCGCCACCACGATCAACAACTCTGGTGGGAGACTAACGGTGACATGTGAGGGGGGATTATGGCAATCCGTGAGGTGGGTTGTCAGAAGAGAGGAGTCGGGCTATTGAAAGGGATCAGAAGAAGTGTTGGGAACTTGAACGGTGGTAGGGCCATACCTGAGGGTTGACGGTAAACTTAGGACTTCGTTCTGGATGTCCAATATTGGGTTCACGTTGTCTTCGACCGTGACAATTGGCGAGTAGTCTTAAGAGCGACTGCATCTTGGAGAGAAGTGTAGGAGAAGGTGGCTTCAGGGTGAATGTTAGTACGATGGATGCTACATTGTTATATGTATAGGGACGGGGCACATCGGCAGGCCTTCACTACGGCCTTCGGTAACCACTCGATGCCAGACATGAGAACAAAGAAAACCCGCAATCCGACGGCGACCATGGGCCACATTTGCGCTGTGCGAAGCGAAAGGGGTCAATGGGGGTAGCCATAGTAGGTCCAAGCATTTGAGTACTATGGGAGACATTGAGGTCTGATAGAAACAATTGGTTGTGCAGGGACATGTCACCTCACTGCATGGCCAATCCGAGTCATCCGGATGGCCCGAGGGCCCGGGAACGACCTACGCAGTACTAGTCAAAATGCTCCAAAAAATCCACTGAGGTGCGTGGATGGAGTATGGAGACAGACAAAAGAGATGTTGCCAGAGTATCCACTCAATATTTGACAATAAACGGTCTGAATTAGTCAGACCGAGAATATCCACGAGGAATGATAGACTAACGGTATTCCTGGTAGACCCATGAGACAAGTCAGAACGACACCACCCATAGGTGAATACCATACTCCTTTCCCGTATGTATGAAAACATGTATATATATGTTTAAGATGGAAGAGGACACGGTGTTCTCTCGTGCGTCACTCCCTCTCCCACCTATCCCACGACCCAGGAATCTCGTACCTGGGCGAATAAACATGCCTAAACAACCCCTTCTTATCCAACTCGGGATGTAACTTCTGCAATCTCGTCATCCAAAACGGGATTTTGGGGCCTTCACTGTCTTCTCTCCTTTCCCGACCTTCATCGAAGACGACTTCCTCGAGATTGGGGAACCTGTCGAGGGGGACCTCTTCTAAACATCTGGCGGAGAACCAGACGGAGGTAACAAGTATGTGTTTGCGTCTGGTTTCGTAGCGTATGGAACGAAGAAGTTCTGGTGAGGGGAGCAAGCCGAGGAATTTGCTGCTTGGGGATGTTGGGATGGTTTGAAATGTTATAGTGCGGAGTGCGGAGAAGACGCTTGCGGATTGGGGGGTCCATATCCTGTCATCTGATGGAAAGAGAATTTATCAACCAACGTTTGATCAGGATTTCGCAAGGAGGCGTACCGTTGACGACGTTGGAGCTTAAGTTCAAGTCGGTGATGTGAAATCCTGGAGAAGTGATGAACCTATGGACTCGCAGTCTATGACGAGATATGCTGTAGTCTATATCCAGGGCTTGAAGGGTCTCCTTAGATTTGGTGGTGGAGATCCATCGAAGAATTTCAGTGTCCGTTTCACCGTGGTCGTCTACGAATTTGAAGGATTTTAATGCCAAGTCGGGATTCTCGATAGGCATGTAGATGCCGAAAATAGACGTTTTGGATCGGAGGATGTCGAGGTGTTCGAGGTGGGGGAAGGAGGAAGCGTATGAACGCAGTAGGGTATGAGGGAGCGCAGTTTCGAGGATGCGAAGAGAGGTGACTGATGAGAGGGATGCGAGCTTGGTAGTAAACAAGTCCGGATGGGTACCATAATCTGGTGTCTCGTATACTCCAAAAAGATCAAGTTTTTGGATTCTGGGAAATGGACCATACGTATGCAAGATATCGAACACCTGCAAGACCCAAGACTGCTGCGACCTCCTATACCCCCTCGCGTCGATTCTGAAATGACAGATCCAAGATTTCATGTTTGGTTCTTTCAGGCATTCTGCAAGAGGTTGAAGCTGTCTTTCCGACTTGATTGTGATATGGCGAAAGATTACGGGGCGGCTTGCAGCGTTCCATTGGCGACAGGTTGAGGTACACGCCAGGAGGTCGCTGGTCACATTCGAGTCGGCGACAATGCCCACAATCATAAGGACAAGCTCGGGAGGAAGGCTTGACATAGTTCCGGAATAAAATTCTAAAACTCGGGTTGGCTGTATAGGGGGAAACGGCTTCATTCATGGGACTCACCACCAACTGCCTGACGTAGGTTCCTCTCTCCGACCCGAATATATCACTCAAGACCGACAACGCTGGCCAACCGTCGGTGTTTGAGATTATTGCGACCAACGAGAAATTCGCTTGCACCTCGGCCTTGGAAGAAGAGAGTCTGTTAGTGCAGTGTGCAGTGTGGAGTATCTCTCGTTGTTGGAAGGTGTCAAGGTACGGTATCGTTGGCGAGAACCTGCGAGAACTGCGCGCGATGGCATCAGCGGAGATTGAATCCGTTCAATGTTAAACGTTAAACGTTAAACCCTCATTCATCTCGACCGTGCACACAGCACTCAACGAAACTTTGTAAGTATGACGAAAAGCACATGCATTTTTAATAGACCAGAGTGCGACGTTCTCTCTCATTCTTCAATCCCACTCCCACACTCGAGGATCGTCATACTTGGACACATTCACAACTTTGAACATCCCTTTCTTACCAAGTTCCGGGTACATCTCTATCAATGCCGCCATCCAAACAGGGGGGGTTGGGGTGTCTTCGCGACTTACAGCCTGAGAGTCATCGACGGCTAGGACTTCCTCCAGATTTGGGAACCTATAGATGGGGACTTGTGTATCGTCTTGGGATTCGGGCCATATGTCAGGACCTATATTGCACCCGGAATGGTAGCGTAAGGAACGTAGAAGCTCCGGAGAGGGGAGGTTGTTGAGGAGGGTGTTGGTTTCGGCTGTTGGGTAGGTATGAAGCGTAAGAATTCGGAGTGCAGAGAAGGCACTGAGCTCGAAGAGGGGACTTGTAGCGTATGCTAGCAGGGAAAAGATCGACTTTCAGCTTCTCGAGAGGATTGTTGGTATATGCAGTACGGGCTTACAGTTGATCATGTTTGGGCGTAGACTCAAGTGGGTGATTCGAGGCCCGAGGAGAGTGCTGAATGAATGTACCAAGACCCAATGACGGAGACTCTCGCCATGATCGACGCTGATAGTCCGGAGGGTTTCGTAGGATTTGGATCTGGCGATCCATGGAATAACTTCGACATCTGTTTCACTATATCTGTCGGCGAAGGTGAAAGACTTCAACGCCAAGTTGGGGTTATCGTCATGAGTATAGGTGCCGAAGATGGACGTTTTGGTTCGGAGGATGGTGAGATTCTCTAGGTGTGGGAAGGAGGAGATGTATGAACGGAGGAGGCCATGCGGGAGTCCGGTTTCGAGGATCCGAAGAGAGGTTACTGATGAGAGCGATGCGAGTTTGGTAGTAAACAAATCCGGGTTGGTACCATACTCTGGGGTCTCAAAGAGTCCAAGAAGATCGAGCTTTTGGATTCTGGGAAATGGTCCATACGCATGCAAAATATCGAAAACTTGCAATACCCAGGATTGTCGTGACCTCCTATAACTTCGAGCATCGATCCCGAAATGACGGATCCAGGATTTGATTTCCGAGTCTTGTAGGAGTTTGGCGAGAGGCTGAAGCTTGCTTTCTGAAGTGATCGTGATATGGCGGAAGACCAGGGAGCGACTTGCAGCGTTCCATTGTCGACAGGTCGAGGAGCATGCCAGAAGGTCACTGGTCACATCCGAATCAGCGACAATGCCAACAATTATATGAACGAGCTCGATTGGGAGGCTGGTCATGATAGCGGGAAAAAGTCTGTCTGGACAACATACATCAACCACCGGCGTTTTTTGTAGGATGAACTGACTTGGACCGGCCTTTTCCTGGAACTCGCTACCGAGGAAGGGTATTTTCCCCCTTTAGCTCACCCCACTCGTAGACGGAGAAGGAGAAGATGTCAAATTTGCGAGTTTAAGCAGAAACCACGTCCATGACAGTATCGGCCTCTGTCAAGGGACAATATAGGGAACAAAACCCGACTTTAAAAGCTTTAATGATCGCCCAACCTCGGCCATCAACAATTTCGATCAACCTGCTATGGCCATGGGTACTGGTAGTCACCGACTTCTTGCGCCGTTTCTTTGCCCTCAAACCTCAACAGAGGTGAAGGGTATTCTCTCGTCGTTGAGTACTGAGTTGTGAAGACAAGATACTGTATGAGCGATACACTCGCCACAACCAACGATAACCGTTACGCATAGCCCAGAGGCGCACCCCCGTCATGCTGGGGGTGACTGGAGAGCCCATGTACAGTACTACGTATATCCTACAAGACTAAGTATCCTACATTCGCATATTGTATATATATGAGTAGATTGATAAGAGCAAAGTCCGTGAGTCGTAACAAAACAAAAAGCACAATGAGAAAAGCAAAACGACAGGATAACTTGAATACAAGCTACAGCGTCCTTGATCGTCCATGTCCGTGTCCGTGTCCAAAAAGAAAAAAAAAAAAGAAAAAAGAAGAAAACTACAGATTCAAACAGTTCATCCAATAAGATAAACTACAAGAGGCTCCGGCCAAATCCAAGACCGAGGCAACGTTCTTCAAACTCTGGCGTGTCAATAAACTTGAGTACGTTCGTCTGATGATACCTCTGAAAAATCTCTTCAACCTTTTGCTGCGTCGTGAGTTTATCCTCGGGATACCCTCTGAACACGAATACCAGTTCCTTGAGGGACCAAAAATGTTGACCATCAATTTGTCGGAGGCTTTGCGACTCGACATAGTCCCAATAGTCCTCTCCACAAAGAGATGGAACAAAAATTGTGATGCTTTCCACGCTGGTGATTGAGATTGTGGAGAGGAGAACGCGAAGGAAGGGTGAGGGGACATTGCGCACAACCAAGGATCGTAGACCCGTATTCTCCCCAAGATGAATATGTGGGGAAGCGGCTGATAGACGTGACAAGATAATCAGAGATGGTGTTTGTGCCAACACTGTACATGTACAAGAGTTCTCACCGGTCATATTCACCGAGGGCGGGAACGTGAGATCCAAATGATTGAGTGCGGGCCCGAGTTCCCGCAAGAATGATCCGTACACCTCGGCGTGGGGCTGAGGAACAAAAAGTTTGACAGCACGAAGAGAATACCTGGAACTTGTGGAGAGTATCCAGGAGAACGCCAGGTCAACAGGCGCAGATGGAGGGGCATGGAAGGAAAAGACGGTGAGATGAAGGTCTGGCGTAAGAGGTGGCATCTCGGGCGGAGGATCTCGAGCCTGTGTGCCATAGTATCGTATGGACAGACAGTCGAGTGACGTGAGAGATGATGCCACCTCGAATGGGAGTGCGTAAGAATAACCATGAAAGGAGAAGTCCTTGATGGTCTTGAAACTCATGAGAGCATCCCGAAGAAAGGAGGGTGCGATCTGTGGTGGTCGTGACACCTCAGACAATTTAAGGAATCGCAGATTTGGCAGGAGGGTTGGTAGAAGGGTTGACAGGGATACTAGTTGCTCTGACGTGATCGAACTATCCACAGTGATCAACTCTTGGATCAAGTCACCAATTCTAGGTTCGCGCTGAACCAAATCCGCCAGTGATTGGATGTCTGAGGTTGACTTGAGCTTGACCGTATGGAACAGGAGAGGTTTTGAGATGTAGTTCAAGTCGTGACATGCCAAAGAACATGATTTGAGCGTTTTGAGGTCACCTCCGAGGTATTCCAACGTGAGTGAGAGTAGCTCCACAGGGAATGGCATCTTCGTCATTTCGCCCGAGAAAACGAGCTGTCGGGATGTCAAGTGTGAACTCATTGTCTCCTCCCATTCCAAGTAGTAACTTACCTCTCACCAGATAGATCGCCTCTGGCAATTGAAAGGGAAAGGAGGTTGCAGCCTTGGAGGAAGATGGTGGGTGGATATGGAGTCGAATGCAGGCGCTTGGTCGATGACACGGGCTTCTTGGCTTGCATGCCCGAAGATCGATGTCCTGTATTGTCCGAGGTCGGACCATACAACACAACGTGCTTCCAGACAGCTGCCCCCGTTTCCAACGCCTTTTCATTAAGATAATGAAGCTTGCCTTCATTGTTGGACACCATGGCTTGTTGTTACATTCGTTGAGCCTACATCTTTCGGCAGAGTCAAGGGGAGAATTTGACCCAATATTTGACGGATGAGTAAGCCACGTGGCGAACGTGGAGCGTGGGAACTCGCCTTCGGTGATTGATGACCGAGGGCGGTCATGTTTAAAAAATATCTTTACCCAATTCTAACCTTCATGAAATCGTGATAAGGATCCTTGCATCCACAACTTGCGTGTGGTGATATGCCTTCACTTCCTCTACAAGTCGACACTCACTGTTGTTGACAAGATGTCTGCGTCAATCACTTGAGGGTTGTATACTCTTTATCTTTCATTCCATAGACTGACACATCAAACCACGGAAAGGGAGCGGTACGTAACTATTTCGAAGCAGGTTTGAACCGACGTCACCCAGACAATTTAAATCCATGACTTCTTTGCTCAAATACAGTGCCTCTTACTTTCGCACTACCATGGAACTTGGTGTCCTCGATTTCACTCTCACATTTCTTGCGTTAGCCTTGACGTTGCGGATATACTCGACTCTGAGCTCACGCAGTAGGTTGCGTCCTCCTGGGCCACGTCAGGTACCAATCCTTGGCAATATCCTACAAATCCCTGTCGACTCTGCCTGGAAAGTGTATCAGGGATGGGGCCGACAATTTGGTAAGTCATAGTGATGAGTCTCATTACTTGTTATATCCTGATTCATCAAATGGCACCTATGATAGGTTCAGATATCGTTTATCTCTCAGGCCTGGGGATGAATATCATCGTTCTAAACTCGCTCGAGGCAACATCCGAGCTTTTCGACAAAAGGTCTCAAATTTACAATGACAGGTAAGTCTAACTGTGGATTACCCTGGTCTCGCACGCATAGGACACAACATTTTCAGGCCACACTCAATACTCCTCCATGATCTGTAAGCGGTCTTTACCTTCACACTGGGATCAGTTCAGTCTCAGGCATCTTACTATGGGAACAGCGTCGGCTTCGATTGGACGATGTTGTTTACTCATTACGGCCAAAGATTCAAGGATATGCGGAAGGCTCTCCAGCAGGAGTTCAACTCTGGTCGTGTCATGAACTACCAAGACTCCCAAATTGATGCAGTTCATGAGCTTCTTCAGGAGCTATTGTGCCAACCGAAGCGCTTCAACAAGGCTTTCCGGGGGTAAGCTTGGGTTTCATACCGAACCTCGCGTTCTACATGTGGCAATTAACCTCCAAGCGTTTCTAGTATGGCTTCAAAGATTGTCATGAAGTCGGCCTACGGGATTGATATACAATCCGAAAATGATGAATACGTCCGTATAGCCGAAAAGGGGTTAGAAATATTGACCACCTCGGTGGGTCAGGGCATACCTCTCATAGACATCCTTCCTATTCGTATGTCAATCTCAAGAGCTCTTTGCGTATGTTGTACCCTGATGACAGACTACAGTCAGACACCTTCCTGCGTGGTTCCCTGGCATGGGTACCAAGAGACAAGCAAGAGAATGGAGGCAATGTGCTGATCTGATGCGGAGTATGCCCTTTGACAACGTGAAGGCCAGAATTGTATGAACAACCTGATCCCTTCTTTTCTGTGCTCTCATGCTTTCGCTTCAGGCGTCTGGGGAGACGTTGCAATGCGCTGCGTCTTCACTTCTCGAAAATAGCAAAGGCACAGATTACGAGGAGGATGTCATTCGTTCGGCGCTGGGTTCGATGTATGCCGGTTCGTGCTCTATTCCACGCACTGTCTGGATGATCTTTCTCACTGTACGGTCTAGGCGCTGCGGATACAGTGAGTTTTGATTCACGTTGTATAATGAATCGGCGTTGAGTCGTCATTCAGGTCACGTATATGCTTTCTTGGTTTGTCCTTGCCATGGTTCTCTATCCCCAGGTTCAACAGAAGGCGCAAAGAGAGATCGATGAAATCATAGGCCGTGGTCGTCTTCCCATCTTTGCAGATAGACAGCGACTTCCGTACATCAACGCCATCTATAATGAATGCCTCAGGTGGCATCCGGTCATAGAACTCTGTACGTATAACCGACTTTTCATGCGAAGGTTCCTCTGATCCATCTTGTGAAGCATTCCCTCATCGTTTGATGGAAGATGATGTCTACAAAGGGTACTTCTTACCCCAAGGATCACTCGTCTTCGGCAACGCCCAGTGAGTTTTGACCCCAATGATACCCAACTCACCACCATTGAACGTCCATAAAGTGCAATTCTTCATGACGAGGACGTGTATCCCAACCCGAAGCAATTCATGCCCGAAAGATTTCTCAGAGTCGATGGTTCGTGGAATCCCGATGCTCGGGATCCGAGTGTGGCATTTGGGTTTGGAAGGCGGATCTGTCCGGGTCGTTTTATTGCAAGAGAGACCCTATGGATCGCAATCGCTTCGATTCTGTCCTCCTTTACCATCAGCGCGGCCAGGGATGAGAATGGGAAGGAGTTGATACCCGATGAAGCACACCTTCCCGGCGGCATTGTGTGAGTACAGACTTATTTGGTTGGATGCGCCCTGTTGACACCGGATGTCGCCTACTGTAAAGATCCCCGGCACCCTTCAAGTGCAATATTAAACCAAGATCAACGGATCACGAAGCGTTAATCTTAGCTACACAGAGGAAGGAGTGAATCTGGTTGCGAAGCCGTTGCCACGAGAACGTTCATCGAGGTCGAAGTAGACGCCCCAAATGTGGTGTGTGACGTGTCACCCTTTCAGCTCACCCCCACAACGGTATGGGGTCGCGACTTGGCACTGTGTTATGCTCTGCACTTATCCCTGTGTACATAGGTGCATATCTGGCATCGTCCTTGGTTTCGAGGTCTATGTATACACTGTTTCTGGCCGCCCACGGTATCATTACTAGGATCTCACTTCTTCACAACTGTCAACGAGGTAATGATTTTGATCGTTCTGTTGATTGTTTCGACTCAAGAATGGTAGCGAGAGCAGTCAGGGCTGTGCTTCGGATGATCTGTCGTAGATCGGCATTTCAAATATTAGGAAGGGTATCTTATTTAACGTCTGGCACAATGACACGGGGATCCCTCACACCGCAAACTCTACTATACTAGTGACCTTGGTCCTTGTAGCTACAGTCTACACCCACAAACCTCGTTTGATTACCCTGGAAATCTTGAGCCTCTTTTAAGGTGCGAGAACCACTTCTTGTACCTCTGCTACCTCGTTCTCAAGTCCTGCTCTTCAGAGTGTCAGCTGCAACCTCTCCCGTCGTCTCCCCAAAACACCAAATGAATAAGAGATTCTCAAGTGTTACGAAGCGACGACACTCAAAACTACGTGTTAACGATATCGTTGCCCCGGAAATTCTAGATCGTATCTTCTACTGGCTTAGCGGAGACACACAAACCCTCATTGCCTGCGCCGTCACTTGTCGGCTTTGGCTTGCAACATGCAGGCCCTATCTCTTCCACACTGTAACACTCAAAAACGGAGACCAGTGCAGGCGCCTATTGGATGTCATGGACTCATCTCCCATTGTCTCAAGACACGTACGTACCCTTCGAGTGGTCCAGTCATTTCAAGACCAAATGGGCCCCGGCTACATTCCTTGGGTGAGCGTCGATTTCGCGCCCATTTTACCTCTCGCATTACAAAAATGCGAACACCTTTACTTCGAGGGCGTCAACGAACTTTGGACGATCGGCTCCCTCCATCAATTATCCCACTTCTCCACAGTCACGGAACTATCACTCTATCGCTTCGCAACATCCGTACCAGAACTCTGTGCATTCATCTCGACGTTTCCCAACCTGGAGAGGTGTATTATTAGGAGTTTCCGAGATTTGGGATCGGGCGGTGTCACTTTTGATGATTGTTCGTACCTCCCTGGACCACGATTGAAACTCCTCCATATCAAGAGTTATCATTTCCCTCTTGCGTCAGATGATCCCTTCGAGCAGGGATTCCTCGAGTGGGTCCTTGGTACGGAGTCCCGGTATACGTTACGGGACATCGCTATTACCGCGCAGAATTCGAATATCGAAGCAGTTGGAGATCTGCTGCGTGTTGTAGGGCCACAACTTGAGCATCTGGAGATCATCTGTCAAGGGTTGGGCAGTTCGCGTGAGTCGCGAGATGATGAGAGTGAGTTCTTCGCTGCTCCTCAGAGCTTGCTTGTTGACATCTCTTTCGGGTTAGGGATCCATAATCATCTCGATCTCACACGTCTGACAGAACTTCGATCGCTGAGGCTCCAGTATCCAACCTACATCATGATTCATGCCCTCGTTTCTACCATCACGTCGCCGTTCCTCCATACCCTCTCGTTCCAAATACGGCTTCGCTCGACTTACAACATCGTTTCTGGAAAACACCAGTCGATCGCTCAGCTCTTTGGGCAAAAGAAGCTAAAGGATAGGCTCAAATTGGTTAGATTCGACTACGAAAGTGAACACGATGCTCATATGGTTCAAAAGCTATTCGAGATCACATATGATGATTTCCTGGGCCCAGGAGTATTACAAGTCAATCAGGTGGAAGGAGACATGCCGGATATTTGACTAGATGGACTGGACGTTTCACGAGAATTGTACATAGGACGACTTTTCCTTATCGATACCTGGCAATTCATGCGACCTCAATGGCAAATCCCATCGCCTCTCTCCCCTTCGGGCTCAGAATATCGTCTGCGGTAGCCAAGCCCAGGAACCCCTGTTCTCCCTTCCATTGAGGAAAGTCAGGAGGCGGTGTGCCTTGAACGAAGCAATCCTTCTGCTTCTGGATGTAGGCTGCGTTTTGAGCAGTGAAAGGCACAGCGGGGATATACATCACTGTTGTTGTTGGGATCAGATGGGGTGTCTAGGACGAGGCGGACAGGACATACCACAAGAGTCGTCCTTTCCCACGTGTTCGACTTCTACAGCATGTATAACATCCTAACAAGGCGGATGGTGAAAAATTGTGCTTCTGTAATAAGGTTGGTGTGAACTCACGCAGTGCCAATAGACCATATCTCCGGGGAAAACCTTCGGGACTGGGACCATGGTTTTATCGAGCTTGAGGTGTGGGTGAGTCTTCGTGGTTGGCCTTGGTCCTATAAATCCTGGCCCAATGGAGTATATACCAGGGAAATCGTGATCGGAGATGTCTTGAGCACAAGTCAGTGACACCTGAATTCAACTTTTCGACGGGGATACTGACCAAATTCCCAACTGTTCACATCGTAGGGCGACTCTGCTGTTGCTTTGAGCCGGAAGAAAGGGCGAAGAATGGTGTAAGCGTTGGATAAGATGACGTTTGGGAAGAGTTCAAGGGTGCCCTCATGTGGAGCTGTCTCACTTAACGCGCACCAATGAGCCATGTCTCAGAATACCGTGTTGGACTATACCTGAAAGCGAGCCACCCTTGAAAGGTCCTAAAGACGCTAGCCTGACATCCAGAGCGATGAGGAGTCGGTATATGCGGGACGAAGGGCGGACATTACCTGGTTCTCTCTTCCGTACATGGAACTTCGAGCGTTGATTCGACCATCCAGGTCGTAGGGGTCATGAGTTTTCCAATCGCCACGGAGAATGTCGGCAAAGCAAGCTCGGAGTGCGCCATCCTCCCAGCGTTCAATTGCGCCACCTGCACGAATATTCTTAAGACCCATGCAAGACATTAGAGCATGACGAGACTAACCGTCGACGTGGGGCGGAAGAACTTTCCACTCTGTTCCAGGGCGCCTCATGCGGAAACGGTCTGCATAGCTGAGGGGCACAGAAAGGTCGACATTATCGACCTTTTCCGTGCCTCGTGAATGATACAAGTTGTTGAGCCAGATCTGAGTGGCGAGAACATTTGGGTGAGACCTTGCTTGGATTTGAGGCTTCGTCCAGCTTTGGTACAATCGAGTTAGATTGATCCGAAGTCTCAACAGGGCATGAGAACATACTATAATTCGAAAAACTGCTGGTCATCCTTGGGCGAACCTGATGCCACTTCGGTAAGAGCACGCATCGAGCCAACCTGGATAATCGTACCTTCGACAGGATTATTCGTAACGTATTCTTTCAATTCCTTCCTCCAGGCAGTGGCCTCATCGTCCTTGACGATGTCGCGGATTACGAGACATCCTTTTCGACGGATTTCAGCTACTTGCTGTTCACTCAAGTTGGGCAAGTCAGAAAACTTGACATCTGGGATCGCCTACGAATTACCATCGTTATCAGATGCGATAGCGGTGTGGTGGAACTGTGACGCTACCTGTGAACCCTGGGTCGCGATCTCAGCAGTAACTTTGACGAGTTCTGCGAGAAGGTCGGCCCATGAGGCTGTAATTCGCTCGTCTTGGNAGTTTAGGGGANGNNACTTNGCAATTTCGCG
>JANAWD010000142.1:0-13488 GCA_027627245.1 Meripilus lineatus | reverse complement strand
TNNNANNGNNNCNAGGAGGACACGGTCCAACGACAGGGGCGGGAAGAGACATGGTAGGTTCTGGGAAGAAAACAGGGTAGTCTTGTAGTTGTATGCGGACTGAGGACACAAAGGAAACGGGGAGGAGCAGATGCTTTATAGTGGACAAATACGGAAAAACCTCGGTGAAATAGGTCTTGCAGAGATATCTGTTCAGACCGAAGCGGTCACAAGGGTACATGATCCTACTAGAAAAATCGCATATCAGGGTCTTCATATATCTGTCAGAACGGCATCGAAGCTCACTTTGTCATGGATAATGCTCGTGGCGGACACTTAGGACCACGACAGACCAGTCTGGCCTTATAGAATTGCTCAGATTATCCACCGAAAACCCGGTGTACTTGATATGCCGCAAGTCGATCTTTCTAGGATCGTATAGTCTTACGTCTGTAATTTATATAGCTTACAAAAGAGGGGTCAACTGACAAACCCACCGGTACCACTAGGCTGCCGGCCTGCGTCCATATCCCAATGTTGAACTTGCCCATAGACACGACCTCAACCTTTCGAATTGCGATTGAATAACGTGGAAGACGTGGAGATCGACTGGTCCTGACACCTCATGACGTCCACTGGTGAGAATAAGATATCAAAAGTCGACCGGCGTGCACCGCCAAGACGAGAACGAAGACAAACATCGTTCTGTGCGAGTGACTGAACTGGGAAATTCTGGTGATAATGGTCAGATTTGCCACAAAGAGGCGGAAACCACTACTCACGAGGGAAAGTGTCCTGCTCATGGCCCACTCCATGAATGCGTAGTACCCAAAGTCATAGATGCTCATGGAGCAAATAGTTGTCGTAGTACAAGATCTCTTTTGAGCACGACAGACACTTCAGATCGCAGCTGACACAAATGTGCGACACAATTCGATTGGTGAGAGTAACGCCCCATATTATCAAGAGTGATGAGAAACGTCGTAGTATCCCAGTAGTATCCTTATGCTGGTAGTAGGATAGCGACAGCATGAGTGTTCGGATCTCGTACACGGGCTTTCAAAATGATGTCTCAGCGCCACATCCACAGTCTTTCGTCGAATAATCAGCGACAACGCGACGTATTTGTTATCGTATGTGAGCCAAGGATGTTCCATCTATCATTAAACAATGCGCGGATTTCTACTCTGTATTGATTGGTGTAGCTGGTCTATTATGGTCGCGATGATATAGGGCAAAGCCAGTGAAGGTCTGGGATAGTACCGAGTCTGCGAAGAACTCAATGGCATGTGATTACTCTGCGGCGACTAGCTAGCCGCCGGGAGGCCCCCCGGCGCCCCCCGAGGATACTTACTATAGTCGTGGGGGTTCACAACAAAAACAAGAGCCTTAGCACGGGCCAACCGTGGGAATATGCAAGACGATAAATCAATCGTCTCCACTGACCACGGTATATCGCGCCGGTGCATGAATCTCCAGAAACAATTCGCCACCTCGACCTTTATTCCCCGATCAAGGAACTCTTTCCGCGAGAGTACCTGATCTATGGGGCCGCAATCCTCTGCTATCTCCAGAAGACGATCCCCACCGGCCAGGACCGAGTTATGGTCTGCCGATGTCAGCGCAATCCGTACTCGACGAACATTATTGTCGTGATTTGCGAGAGCGTTCATCATAAATGCGATGGCGCGAACTGGCACCTCCAGGAAGGTGAGTGTGTGTGTTTGCCGTAAAGAATGCAACTCGAATGCCATCGAGAAGTCAGCTATAAGATATAACAGAATCAGCCTACATGGTAGCTGTTCCTCGAGAGGATATCTCACCAGCGACCTGCATGTCTGTATTCGAAAACTGCGACGAGTATTCGAACTGCAACGTTAGGGAATCTATCGTCATATTTTCTTTGCTCAATATATCGAGGTAGTCTTCAGTGGTATCCCATGAATCCCGTTCCTCTTCCTGTAGGACGTCCCACCTCAATTGCAGGTTTCGAACAGACCGTAGCGACTTGAAGCGAGAGAGGACGCTTCCGATCCTGTAGTCCGGAGAGTCTATGTCCAGAGTGGTCAGGCGAGACAGGTCGCAGGGAGTGTCTGGTTCTTGATCCATATCCAATAGCGTATTACTCGACAAGGACAAGGTTTCCAAATTGCCGAAACTGGAGATGAGGGCCATGAAATCATTTGGACGGCCATGGCAAGCGAACACAGCAAGTTCCTTGACGGAGGAGAACCCACGTCCAATTTCCTGGAGGAAAGAGGCTTGCGACGCCTTCGTTGATATCTGAAAGTTGCCAAATGTCAAGTCAACGAGATTGGGAAGCAAGCCATAGAGTTTTGGCCGATCTCCAAGCCAGGCTTCCAAAGCGTCAGGATCCTTTGGAAACACTCGGTTGTAGGTCAGCGAAAGGACCCTGTAAGCAAGGTCAGGATGAGCAACAAGAAGCTCGGAGAGCTCAATCTCTTGAGCAACGCTCTTGATGGTCAACGAAGCGAATACGAATGGCCTAGCAATGTCTCTCCAATGTCTACAGACCAGAGAGAACGCGAGTTTTCCCTGAGTATAGTCATTCCTCATGTAGCTCGCTATCATGCTCAACAACTCGAGTGGGAGACCAAGGTTGACACCCGAGTAAGGATTATGGCGATCCGCGAGGTGGGTTGTGGGAAGAGAGGGTTCCGCCTATCGAAAGGAATCAGAAGACGTGTTGGAAAGGGCTGTGCGGGCATACCTGTGGGTTGACCGTAGGCGTAGGGGGCGGCGTTCTTCGTTCGGGATGTCCAATATTAGGTTCAAGTGATCTTGGACGATCGGTGAGTCGCCTCGAGTGCCCCTGCATCTTTCAGAGGGGAGATGGCTTGGGGTGAATGTTAGCACAACAGTCACCACGCAACACGGTCTTATATATATTGGCTCTGTCTGTCTAGAGGTGTGGGAGGAACCCTTGGGGAGGTCACATCGGCAAGTCTTCACAATGACATTCCGTAACCATATTTAATGTCAGGCCACGAGAACAAGGAAGATAAGCAACCCCGGGGCCACCATGGTGCATGAACAATCGTTTGTATGTGCCACATTTGCATGCCGAAGCCACAGAGACCAAAAGGGGAGAGCAGTGTTTGAATATGGCTGACGCCGAGTTGCTCGTCCGTGGACATGTGGCCGATTATCCGAGTGTAGAACAAACACAGTTGAAATTTTACAACACATTCGCTGATGTGGGAGGCCGGAATATGGAGACGGACAAAAGAGACGTTGCGAGGGTATCCGCTTGAGAATTGACAGTAAACAGGCTGAATCAGTCAGACGTGGAATTTCCACAAGGAATGATAGACTAACAGTGTTCCAGATAGACCTCTGGGACAAATCGGAAGGACGACGTCCGTTAGTTAATAGCTTACTCCCTTCAGAACCTTTCCAATAGAGCGCCTTCTTCCCACTGGTGGCAGTAGGTTCCCTGTATCGATCCAAAGGGGATGCCGCATGCTAGTGTTGTAGCAACAACCACACCGATACCCCACGCTGGCAAGTGTTTGTGTTGGAGTAAGGTGCCAGATCTAGACATGGAATGGGTTCTGGTGACACGCGAAGGATCGATCCCTTTGGAGGAAACAACATCAGGGTTTGGATCTTGTCTGGACTTCAAATTCACAAAGTCTCAGCGCCACATCCACATTCTTGATAATCATTCATCAACATTTCATATGACGCGTACGCAAGAATGAATCTACTGGTAACAATGCCCGGATTTCTACTACCCTACACCAAGTACTGTAGCTGGTTTACTATGGTTGTAGTATTACGGAGCAAAACCATCAAAAGTATGGGATCAAAGGACCCACTAGCGAGATTTCATGCATTGGCCCTTGAGTATCTCGGGAAAAACAAGAGCTTTTGCACGAAACAATGATGGAAACATGAACTCCGACAAATTTACTGGTGCCTCCCTCATCCCCAGCTCAGACCCGTCGCCCTCCTCGCGGTCGTAGAAACAATTTATTACCTCGACCTGTAATCCTCTGTCGAGGAACTCCCTTCGCGAGAGCACCTGGTCAATGGAATCGAAGTGCCCTTCTGTCTCCTTATCTTGACACCCGTCCTCTCCGGCCCCGAACACCCTCTTGTCATTGTCTGCTAGTACAATCCGTACTCGACGGAGATTGTTCTTTCCAGTTGCGAGTCTTTTGAGCATCGTTGATACGGAGCAAACTGGCACTGCCCCGAAAGCGAGCGTGTGCATCGCCCGTAAGGAGGGCAGCTCGAATGCCCTTGACAGGCTGGCTACAACAGTTTCAGCATACACGCTACCTGTCCCGGGAGTGAAAGGATAACTTACCAGTCGTCTGCGTGACTGCACCCTTGGATTCCAACAGCCTGAGAGGGGGGATCGTGAAACACAGCGTTAAGGAATCTATCCTTAAGTTATCCTGGCTCAAAATATCGACGTATCCTTGGGTGGGACCATCCACTGGCAATGGGGCCGTTCGGAAGAGCCAACACAATCTCAGATTTCGCAGAGACTGCAGCGGTTTGAAGTGAGAGAAGACGTGTTCTAAACCGATTGTATATTCGATGTCCAGAGTGGTCAGACGAGAGAGGTCACAGGGAGCGCCAGCGGCTTGTTCTTGAGCTTGATCCATTGTAGATCCCCGGAGGGCTTCAATCATAGTCAAGGATAAGGCTTGCAAGTTGCCGAAACTAGAGATGAAAGCCGTAAAAGCACGTGGATGTCCAGAGCAACTTCCCACAGCAAGTTTCTTGACGGAGGAGAACCCACGTCCAAGTTCCTGAAGGAAAGACGCGTGCGAGACATTCGTTAATCCTTGAAAGCATTGAACAGATAGAGCAACGAGATTGGGAAGCAAGCCATAGAGTTTCGGCCGATCTTCGAACCAGGACTTCCAAGCTTCAGGCTCCTTCGGAACATGTTTTTGGTACTGAGGTCCGAAGTATTTCAGCGATCGGACGCATTTGGCCTGGTCGGGATGAGCAACAAAAAAATTGGAGAGCTCCATCTCTCGAGCGACGCTCCTGATGACCAATGAATGAAAGACGAATGGTCGAGCAAATTCCCTCCAATCTCTGCACATCCGAGAGAATTTGAGTAGCCCAGAGGCATCGAGGTGGCTCGCTACCATGATCAACAGCTCGGGTGGGAGGCAAACGGTTGAGCGGGAGGGAAGATCACAGCGAAAGGTGAAGGGGGTTGTTGAAACAGGGTTGTCGGCCTATGGAAGGGGGTCAGAAGGCGTGTTAGAACGGGCGGTAAGGACATACCGGGGGGTTGATGGCAGGCGTAGGGAGAGAACTTCTTTGTTCTGGATGTCGAGCATTGGGTTCACGTCGTCTTTGGCGATTGGCGGGTAGTTTCAAGCGTCGATGCATCTTTCTGAGAAGTAAAGGTGAAGATGGTGTTGGGGTGAAAGGTTTGATGCACGTTGTGCGACCTATATGCTTGTTATGTCTCGGGCTAGGTGTGTGGGAAAGGGCCACATCGACAGGCCATCACGACAGCCTTCGGTAACCATGTTTAATGCCAGAAAAGAAATCGCGGGCCATCATGAGCCACATTTCCATGTCCGGGGGCACAGAGACCAAAAAGGGGACAACAAGGTCGCCATAGGTCCAAGCTAACGCAGACGCCGAGGTCTGAGAGAGACAAATGCTTGAACAGGGACACGTCACTTCACTGCCCGAAAGGAGAATAAACACGGTGGAAATTTCATAAATTGATCCGTTGAGATGCGAGGATGGAAGATGGGAACTGACAAAATGTTGCCAGGGTATCCACTCGAGAATTGACAGTAAACGGCCAGAATCAGTCAAACGTAGAATATTTGAAAGGAGTGATTGACTAACAGGGTGTTGCATAGACCCTTAGGACAAGTCGGAAGGGCACCCGGGGCCGGTCCACTGGTAAATAACATGCTCCTTTCCGAATCTTTCTACAGTCGAGCGACTTCTTCCCAGGAAGCTCTCTGCATCAATCCATACAAGGTCCTGCACGCTGATACTACAACGACCATTACAATACCCCACGCTGGCGAGTGTTCGCGCCGGAGTAAGTTTCCAGAAGATCCCAGAGAGACGTGAAGGATCGACCTCTTAGACAGGCGGAACAATCCAGAAGAACCAAAAACGATGGTGGTCAGTGCTGTCTCCGAGTATATGGGTACCAGACGTGTGCATGAATCTCATCGGTGCTGAGGTGTCGGGGTGCCGAGAGACTAGTAAACCTGTTGGTGGGACTTCTCGGGGCAAGGACGAGGACGGGGATGAGATCACATCGTTTGAGACTCTCGCCCAAAATTGTGAAGGAAGGAACATCAAGCATGCGAAACACGGTGTTGAATGATACGAAGGGAAACAATGGGTATTTGTTGGAACACCCTGGACGAAATTTGCACGAGTGCACCACTGGTAGCTATTCAGCACACAATCCGGTATGTGGTCCCGATATTTGTGAGGCTTTTCACAAAGAAATAGAAATCACTCACGGGGGATATACTGTCAATAGATCACTTCACGAATGTGTGGTGTGCAACGTGATAGAAATAAGATGTCAGAAGTCGACCGGAGTGCACCGTGACCGCCAGAACGAAAACCAAAGCAAACACCGTTCTGTGCGAGTGACTGAACTGGGAAGTTCTGGTGATAATAGTGAGATTTGCCACAGGGAGGCGGAACCACTACTCACAAGGGCAAGTATCCTGCTCATGGCCCACTCCACGAATCCGTAGTACGCAAAGTCATAGACTCATAGATACTCATGAAGCAAAATAGTTGTCGTCGTACGAGATCATCCCTGAGCACGATAGAAACTTCAGGTCGCAGTTGACACAAATGTGAGACACAATTCAATTCGTGCGAGTAACGCCCAATATTAGAAAGTGTGATAAGAAATGTCGCAGTATCCCAATAGTAGTATCCCCATGCTGGTAGGATGAGTATGCCAGTAAGTGTTCGGACCTCGTTCGGACCTTCAAAATGATCTCGGCGCCACATCCACATTCTTGATAATCAACATTTCATATGACGCAAGACTTTTCCATCTACCAGTAACAATGCACGGATTTCTACTCTACACCGAGTACTCTACTATGATTGCAGTATCACGGAGCAAAAACAATAAAAGTCTGGGATCAAAGGACCCACTGGCAAGACCTCATACGATTATGCTGCGCATATACAAGGATTAAACTTGAAAGCCTTTGCACGAACCAACATTGGAAACATAGACTCCAACAATTCAACCTCCAACCTCAGCTCATTGCCCTCCTCATGCGTGCAAAGACAACTCAAAACCTCAACCTTTATTCCTCGCTCGAGGAACTTCCTCTGCGAGAGTACCTTGTCGATAGAGCCGCAATGCTCTTTTGTATCCTTTGAGCCGCCCTCACCGACCACGAACAACCTATTGTCTTCGTCGGCCAGGTCGATCCGTACTCGGCGAAGGTTATTGTCACGAGTTGCGACCGCGTCGAGCATGGTCGAGACAGCGTTAATTGGCACCCCCGCGAAGGCGAGTCTACTTGTGGCCTGTAAGGAAGGCAGTTTGAATGCCCTCGAGAAGTCGTCTATAACAGGGTCAGCCTACACGGTACTTGCTTCCGAATAAAAAGGATCATCTCACCAGCGATCTTAATGACTGCCTCCTTGACATTCCGCTGACTGGGTATCGCGAAACGAAGCATCAAGGAATCTACCCTGACATCCTCCTGCCTCAACATATTGAGGTAACCCTCATTCATACCATCCAATAGGGGCTGCCGAAAGTCCCAACACAACCCCAGGTTTCGAAGAGACCGCAGCGATTGAAAATGAGAGATGCTGTCTTCTAACCCGCACGCATGTCCGATGGCCAGAGTGGTCAAGCGAGGCAAGTCACAGGGAGCGCCAGCGACTGGCTCTTGAGCTTGATCCATAGTATATTTCCGGTTAGCCGCAACCAAGTTCAAGGACAAGACTTCCAAGTTGTCGAGACTGGAGATGAGAGCCGTAAAAGCATGTGGATGTCCATAGCAACTTCCCACGGCAAGTCTCTTGACGGAACAGAACCCACGTCCAAGCTCCCGAAGAAAAGACGCGTGCGATCCATTCGTTAATCTGTGAAAGCGATTCAAAGAAAGAACAACGAGATTGGGAAGCAAGCCATAGAGTTTCGGCCGATCTCCGAACCAGGACTCCCAAGGGCCAAGATTCCCCTGAAGATTTCTTGTGGGCTGAGGTCCGATGTATGTCAGCGATCGGACGCATTTGGCCTGGTCGGGATGAGCAACAAAAAACTTGGAGAGCTCCATCTCTCGAGCGGCGCTCTTGATGACCAATGAATGAAAGACGAATGGTCGAGCAAGTTCCCACCAAACTCTGCAGATCTGAGAGAATTTGAGTAGACCAGGGGCATCGAGGTAGCTCGCTACCATGATCAACAGCTCGGGTGGGAGGCAAACGGTTGAGCGCGAGGGAAGACCACAGCGAAAGGTGAAGGGAGTCGTTGAAAGAGAGTTGTCAGCCTATGGAAGGGGGTCAGAAGGCGTGTTAGAACGGGTGGTAAGGACATACCGGGGGGTTGATGGCAGGCGTAGGGAGAGAACTGGTTGGTTCTGGATGTCGAGTATTGGGTCCACGTCGTCTTTGACGATTGACGCGTCGTTCCGAGCATCGCTTCATCTTTCAGAGAAGTGAAGGTGAAGATGGCGTTGGGGTGAAAGATTTGATGCACGCTGTACGACCTTTATACTTGTTATGTCTCGGGCTGGGTGTGTGGGAAAGGGCCACATCGACAGGCCATCACGACAGCCTTCGGTAACCATGTTTAATGCCAGAAAAGAAATCGCGGGCCATCATGAGCCACATTACCATGTCCGAAGGCACAGAGACCGAACAGGGGACAACAACGTCGCCATAGGTCCAAGCTAACGCAGACGCCAAGGTCTGAGAGAGACAAATGCTTGAACAAGGACACGTCACTTCACTGCCCGAAAGGAGAATAAACAAGGTGGAAATTTCATAAATTAATCCGTTGAGATGCGAGGATGGAAGATGGGGACTGACAAAATTAATGTTGCCAGGGTATCCACTCGAGAATTGACAGTAAACGGCCAGAATCAGTCATACGTAGAATATTTAAAAGGAGTGATAGACCCTTGGGACAAGTCGGAAGGGTACCCGGGGCCGGTCCACTGGCAAATAACATGCTCTTTTCCGAACCTTTCCACAGTCGAGCAAATCAATATCTATACAAGGTCCCGCGTGCTGATGCCGCAACGACAGCCGATCCAACACCCCACGCCGGCGGGTGTTCGTGACAGAGTAAGTTGCCAGAAGATTCCAGAGAGACGTGAAGGATCGACCTCTGAGACAGGCGAAAGAATCCGGAAGAATCAAAACCGATGGTGGTCGGTGCTGTCTCAGAGTATATGGGGTATCAGACGTGGGCATGAATCCCATCGGTGCTGAGGACTGAGGTGGCGGGGTGCTGAGAGACCAGTCGACCTACCGGTGGGACTTTTCGGGGGCAAGGACGAGGATGTGGATGGAATAATATCGTTTGAGACTCTCGCCAAAAATATAGGAGGGGGATGATAAAGCATGCGATGCACGATGTTGGATGATATGAAGGGAAACAACGGGTATTTGTCGGAGAACACCCTGATCGAAATGTGCAAGAGTGCACCACTGGCAGCTGTTCAATCCAGTGTGTGAAGGGCACGTCCGGATATTTGTGAAACTTTTCACGAAGAAATAGAAGTGACCACTCACGAGGGCGTGTATATTATTGATAGCTCACTTCACGGATTGTAGTGTGCAAAATGTTATATACTCATAAACTTGAAGGAAGCTGTTGTACAAGATGGGGTTTCGGCGCGACACAAACTTCAGACTGCGGCTGAGGGCAATTGACCTCAAAAACCTCCTGGGACGAGACACAAATTGAGTAAAGCCAGGATTTAGCAGGGGTTGTAAAGAACGACGAAGTTTCCGCTGCCGTACTTGCCAGAACATACAATACAGTCACCCTCGCGGCGAAGATTCAGAGGGGGAGCGACCCCTGCCACCCCGGAACCAGACTCAACTGAAACTAGCGTTCTTGTTCGGACCTTGGTCGGACTTTGACTCAGCGCCACATGCAGAAATAATGTTTTGGGATAAGATGTAGTTAACATTGTTTGTTTGTTGGGCAAGAGCGTCCAATCTACCAATTAATAATGCACGGATAACTACTCTGCATTAACTAGTAACGGAAGCTGGTTTTTTTATTTATTTTACGGGACGGAGGAAAACGAATGCAAGCCAGAAACAAATTAAGTGTGACTTCAACAAGATCAAGAACCAAGTTCATACGAGTACTACTCTGCGTATAGGCTTGTTCTCCTGGGAGGAAGAAGAGCCTTCTCACGGGCCAACCTCGGAAACATGTACCGCGACAACTCGACCTCCCGCAACCTCGGGCTCGTCCCATTACCCTCACAGACTTGTCGAAAAGAGAAACAATTCGACACCTCAAGCTTGATACCCCGGTCGAGATACTCCCTGCGCGAAAGTACCTTGTCAATAAAGTAGCAGTGTTCTTCTACTTCCTTAGAACCCGCCAGATTGGCACAGAATACCCTCTTGTCTTCGCTCGTCAGTTCAATTCGTACCCGACGAATGTTGTTGCCGCGAGTTGCAATCGCGTTGAGCATTGTCGAGATGGCGCGAATTGGCACCGACACGAAAGCAAATGTATGCGTCATCCGTAAGGAAGGCATGTCGAACGCTCTCAGAAAATCGGCTGCAACAATATCAGCATACACGTCACCGGCCCCGAAAGAGAAAGGATATCTCACCAGTAGTCAGAATGTCCGCATCTATAAAAGTCCCCAACGCGTCGATCGCGAAACACAAAGCCAGGGAATCTATTCTCATATTCTCCTGACTCAACATAGTGAGGTAGCTTGCGGTCGTATCCTTCGCGCCCAGGATCATGTCCCAGCTCAATTTGAGGTCTCGAACAGACTGCAACGATTCGAGGCGAGAGACGATGTTGTGGTTGCCGAGGCCGGGATATTTTACGTCCAGAGATACTAGGCGGGACAGGAAGCAGGTAGGGATTGGTGTTGGATCCGCAGCAAAGGCTGTAATTCTCTTCAAGGACAAAGATTCCAAATTGTCGAAGTTGGAGATGAGAGCGGTAAAATCATCCGGTCGACCAAGGCAAGATTCCAACGCGAGTTTCTTCACAGAAGAGAATCCTCGTCCAATCTTCTTGAGGAAAGGGGCATGCTCGACATCCGTGAATCCCCAGAAAGAACGCATAGTCAGAGCAACGAGATTGGGAAGAAAGCCAGACAGTTTCGGCTGATCTCCAAACCAGGAATCCCAAGCATCGGGTCCCTCCATATAAAGTGGACTGTGCACCAGTCCGATGTACGTCAGCGAACGGACCCATTTAGCATGGTCAGGATGAGAAACAAAAAAGGCGGCGACATCAAGTTCTTGAGTAACGCTGCTGATGGTCAGTGCGTCGAATACGAATGGCAGAGCAACGTTCCTCCAATGTCTGCAGACAAGAGAGAACGCGCGTAGTGACTTGCCCTCCTTGGCATTATTCCTCAGGTAGCTCGCTACCATAATCAACAATTCGAGTGGGAGACCAAGGTTGATACCGCGCGAGGGAGGATTATGGCGATCCGCGAGGTGGGTTGTTAGAAGAGAGGGGTCGGCCTGTTGAAAGGGGATCAGAAGACGGGTAAAAAATGGTGGTAATGACATACCCGGGGGTCGACGGTAAGCTTGGGGAGCGAAGTTCTTGATGGATCCCGTTCGGGATGTCCAACATTGAGTTCAAGTGGTCTTGGACGACTGGGGAGTCGTCTTGAGACCTGTTGCATCTTGCAGAGAAGTGAAGGAGAAGACTGCTCAAGGGTGTATGGTAGTACGGTGCACGCGGCAAGGTCATATATAAACGGGTTCTGTCTCAGTCCAGATGCGTGGGGAGAGGGCCACATCGGCAATTCATCACGATGGCCTTCGGTAACCATGTTCAATGCCAGGTACGAGAACAACGAGCACAAGCAACAGCGGGCCACGGTGAGCAATCATTTGCATGCGCGAAGTGAAATAAACCAAAAGGGGACAAGGCGTCGCCATAGGTCCAAGCGTCTGAGTGTCGCGGGCGCTGAGGTCTGAGGGACATTGCTTGTACGGGGACACGTCACTTCATTATGCTGGCCAATCATCTGTACGGGGAACAAATGCAGAGGAAATTTCATTAAAAAAATTCGCTGAAATGTGAAGACGGAGTACGGAGACAGACAAATCCGACGATGCAAAGGCGCCTACTCGAGAATTGATCGTAAACGGTCTGAATCAGTCAGGAGTAGAGTACGTATGAGATGATAGACTAACAATGTACCTAATAGACCCCTGGGACAAGTCGGAAGGGCACCGTCCACTGGTAAATAGCATACTCCTTTCCAAATCTTTCCTGTAGGGCGACCTCTTCCCAGCGAGCTCTCTGCATCAATCCATACAAGGTGCCGCATGCTAGTGCTGCAGCAACAACCACTCCGATGCCCCACGCTGACAAGTGTTCGTGCCGGAGAAAGGTGACAGAGGTAGATTCGAGAGACGCGCGAAGGATAGACCCCTTAGAAAAGTGAAACAATCCTGAGCCAACGAAGGTCAATGCTGTCCCCAGGTATATGGGGTGTTGGATGTATGCGTAGGGTCCATTAGTGATAAGGCGGTGGGATGCTCTGAGGGACCAGTCGACTTGAGACTTTTGGGGAGCAAGGGTGGGGATGGGTATCGTATCGTTGGAGACGCTCTCGTCCAAAATTTGAGAGGGTGGGACATAAAGCATGCGCGGCACGGTATTGGATGATATGAGGGGAAACGATGCGTATTTGCCCAGGGATAGCCTGGCCGACATGTGCACGAGTGCACCAGCTGTTAAGAAGGCCAGACCGATGTATTGGGGAAGAGTGAACCGAGAATGATCAAGATGAAGAGATTGCAAATAATGCAACACGCTTGATGGGAGCCAAGATACTAGTTTCATCCCAGCGGAGGAATGGGGGTTATCTTGCAGCGTGATGTGCATGAGTTCACATAAAGTGCATGACCATACGATAATCTGAGATGTCGATTCAATTGGACGCCATTGCACAGCAAAATGAAAACGAGCCTACCTTGGTTGCCAATAACCCGACTTTCGACCAGGAATTTCCTTCAACAATGTCATAAGCATTGCGTTCTTTGGTTGTGACGTTCTCCCAGACTGTTTGTGATGGCTTGGGAACAGCCAGACCGATATGGTTTGATAATCCCGTAAAAATCACCGCGGTGGGGACGAGAGGAAGCATCGCTGGAAATCGATAGTGAGTCGAGGGATGATCGTCGATCCTAGAGGTGCATGCGCCAGATCGGAGTCGGTGGTTGGGGATAGCGCCTTCATCACTGTTGCCAACAGCCTCCGCTCCGTGTTGACCGGTGCCCAAGTTGGCGTTGGGCATGGAAGCGGCC
>JANAWD010000141.1:0-74680 GCA_027627245.1 Meripilus lineatus | reverse complement strand
CTCTTTCTCTCGACCCTCTTAGTCATCAGCAAAACCTGTATGCTCTGGCATTGTCTGGCTGAATCTGGTATCTGGCTTAAAATTATCAAAGTGAATTTAAATCTATTGAAAAATTAAATTCTTGATCTGATAAAGCAATTTTAATTATAAACATAGTACAAATTAATGATTTTATCAACTAAAATATCAATTTTAGTAGTATCTGGCAATCTGAAATGATCTGGCATTCTCTGGAATAGTCTGGCATCTGTAAATCCAGAGTATGCCAGATCATGCCAGATCATACCAGAACATGCCAGACAATGCCAGAGCCTGCAGGTTTTGCTGATGCCTACAAAATTGACTTAGATTATATACTATAGTATCTAGAATTGGCATTTAATATATAATTTCAGCAAGAGAAACTTAGCTTCGCTTGAACTTTATTTTTACTATCAATAGATAAATAAGATAGAAATTACTCTATTTAATTCTTTAATTCTGAGAGAAATTTGTAAACTGATCAAAAGATAGAAATATGAACAGTACAGATGTTATACAATCTAAGCTTAAATTGAATAAAAAGAAAGAATATAATAATCAGATAACAATCTAATAGATTCTATTTGATCATATTTTTGTATAGAAATTCAGCACTACAGTTATTACTCCTGATATAAATAAGAACTATATTATAGTATATATCAGGAATTTACTATTCTGTTTTATAGTTAATACTTTGAAAGCAGCCTTTATAATAATATTATCTAAGAGAGTTGAAATTTATGGGGTTATGTCTAAAAATAGAATATTCATCAGACTATCTAACTACTTTACTTTTATTTCAGTATATTACAACATTATAATAATAACAACTATTTTCAATAAATCAACTTATAAGTAGTCAGTTTAGTTATTATATATAATTTATTCTAAGTTTATCTTTGACTCTTTCACTTTATTTAGCTATTCTCTAATTCTCACTTTTACCCAGTTCTTATTTCTGATATCTTTCAATACCTTCCAATTTCCTCTTATTCCTTATTATGTTATTATTTCATGATACTTCTTCCTGTAAATATAAAGTCCTTCTAAGTTCTCTGTTCTTTCTGGTATCTCTGATTCACAGTTATTACACTTTTCTTACTTTCTAACTTGTATCTATTCTAGATTAATTTAGTTTTCTTTCTTAGCATTTTATCTTTCATTTTTATGTACTTTAGTCTGACTTGACTTTATATATACAGTTATATATTATGTAGTAGATCTGTATTCAGATTATAAATGTTACTTACCACCATTCTACTTATCTGGTTTATTTTTAAATCTCTATCTCTTGCACTATACTCTATCTCTTTGATTTTATTCTCTATTTACTCTGCTACTTCAACCTCTCTCTAAAATCTTGTTTACTTTTAGTTTGAATTCTAGATATATTCTATTCTTTCTGTTCTTCTTACAAGTAAGATTCAGTACCTAACCTTAATGTTATACAAATTATCAATTTGTAGTTATATATAATTAGCAAATTCAAGATAGCTCAATCAGAGTAGAAAGAAGTAACTGAACCTGTGATAAAAAAAATTGTATGTAAAATCTTTCTTGATATTCTCTACAAGAAATAGTGAGACTTCTTTGTGAATTAATAAAAGCAATAACAAAGCACAAATTAGTCTATGCTCCTAGAGAACTTAGACTTATACTGACTATATTCTCACCCAAAATAAAATTCAGGATGTTACTCAAAAAGCTTAAAATACTAGTTAGAACAAGAAGTCTAACTTGCAAATTTGTTGTGGATTGAATTCTTGCTTGATTGTAGATATTGAAGCTGATTTGTGTCAATCAATGAATCCCATTGTAACATATCACTATAGAAACTCCCAAATTCTCAATGCCTTGTATTCAGTGATCACTTCAAGGAGGTGACCAGAAAGCAAATAAATTGTCTAAAACCGTGGCAGACACCATAATCAACAATAAAGCAGTCATCAGGTCATGAGCCCCTTCCAAGTTTTTTGAAGATATAAGACCAACCCTCCTGTGAAAACGTGCCCCGAGTATCAGGAGAATTAGGGCCCTCCACCTCACTTTCATGAAAGGAGCCAGGCATCGTTGGTAGATCATCATCATCCGAATTAGCTGGATGATACTCATCGCCACTACCTTGGTCCTCTTTCTGACTGTCTGGATTTGAGGGTGTGCTGAGGGCTGGCGAGTCAACAGGTCCTTCATCAGGAGCAGTGACCTTGACATTTTCATTTTCTCCGGGGTCGGTCGCTGCCCGCTTCCCTCCTTTCCCAACAAGATCCTCATCCTCATCTTCACTATCAATCAGGTCAGTCCCCCACCCACCACTGCTCTTACTGCTGGTACTCAGTCGGGATTGCGTAGAGCCAAAGCGATGCAATGCGCGTGCACCAGCTATCGCGGCCTTCCAACGAGCCTTAGCGTTGAAATTTTCGCGCAACCCGGAGAGATCATGCTCGCAAGGAGCCAGGTCACCAGACAACCACTGCAATATTATCATTCAGTATTCAATGATTCGAGATAGCGATGGACCAACCTTGTCTTGTAATGCCTCTTCTGCCGTCGGTCGCAGGTTGGGATCAGGATTTAGCAATCTCTTGATGAAATCCTTTGCTGAAGCAACCAAGACGATGATTGCATGAACAATAATCGCAGAAGGGGTGAGTAAATACCCACCTTCACAGGAGACATTTTTCCAGTACCTATCATGAAACTCGATCTTTGCTTCTGTTGTCTCCCTCACAAGCTCCTTGACGTCATCTGATCGGAAGGGAGAATAGCCGCAGAGGAGCACGTATGTGACAATTCTAGGGACACTTCAATTGTAATGCTACAGCGGCCGTCAGATATTACTTGACACACCCTGTGGACCAGATGTCGACGGCCTTCCCATGACCTTTGTTGTTTAGGACTTCTGGTGCTACATATCCGAAGCTCCCTGCGAGGGAATGTAGCAGCTCTTCTGGGGAATGAAGATGCTTGGCGCTGGAAAAATGCGTCAGCATATCGAACGTAAAGTCTTTGGCCAAAACTGACATGCCAAAGTCTGCAATCACCAGGTCAGAGTCGTCCTCGCGAGTGCGATACAGAATATTTTCTGGTCTGAGTTATACGTCAACGTGTACGGTTAGGCTAGTTGGAATGAACTGACTTGAGATCGCGATGGACTATATCATTATCATGCAGGTACTGTACACCCGAGAGCACCGACCTGAAGTAAGGATGTCAGTCTTGATGTACAATGATCGCACATCGGTTCGGCGTGAACAAGAATCGAATCGAGTAGAAACGGACCTCAATACAGAGACTGCGTCGGACTCTGTGAACTTTCCCCTTTGGATGATCCTCTCAAACAATTCACCTCCCATAGCAAGCTCGAAGGACAAGTAATACTTGGAACGTGATTCAAACCATTCGTAGAATTTGACCTATAAGAAGCGCTTGGGGTAAGCTAGAGACGATACTGAAGAATAGAGCTTACGATGTTAGGATGGTCCAAACCTTTGAGAACCTCCATTTCTCCCCAGACGCTACTCTCATTACCCTTGACTTTCTTCTTCGGGATAACCTTGAGGGCTACCTGAACCGTAATCCCAGGTTCTGCTTGCCGAGATTTTGTGGGAGAATCGTGCTTCCAAGGTATATGAGATGGGCTCAAGGTCGGGGATGTGCTGGTGCTAGAAGCAGTATCCGTTCGTTTAGGGGTTGGAGGTTTATTGGCACGAGGTGTAGTGCCAACGAGTGTGACCTGTGAGGCTGCAGCGCCATGTCTAGCAACAGAAACTTGGCCAGGAGGTACATGCCAGGTTGCCCGCTAAAATCCATCTGTTGAAGAGAATGTATTGGTGGAAGGGGGGAAGGGGGCTTACCACAACTTTGCCGAAGGAGCCAACACCGAGCACCTGATGTATCTCATATGATTTCTTCTTTGAGAAGGACGGTGGCTGAGGCAGAAGTGCTTCCTTGATTGACAATGATTTCATTGTGAAAGGATGCGAATGTGAAGGGGTCCAGAGAAGCTGGGAGAAAGGGAGATGGAGGATGAGTGTAACGAAGCTGAACTTGAATCAATGTGGCAGAACATTGCTTGCTCCCAGAAGCATTGTCCGTCACTGCCACAGGAGACATCATCGGTGTCTATAAACATAAGATTCCCTCGCCAAGCACCAGCCCAGCGCTTCTCAGCTCACCTCCCTTGACACACAACCAACACAGCGACAATGGCATCTGTGCTCTCAGAGTCTCTATTGACAAAACTTACCTCAATTATCGGCTCGATCACGACACAGACCGCCCAGTCCGGTACAGTCCCAGCCTCTAAGCAATTGCTACTCAAGGAGGTACGTCATTTCAAGATTGTCATTCGAGTCCGTCTGAATCAGATTCTAGATCAACGAGTTCAAGGATATGCTGTTAGCCGCAAAACATTACGCACAGTCTTTAGAGGGAGGACATCTCACCACAGAAGAACAAGACGACATCATCTCGATGCTTGAGGAAATCAAGCTACAGAAGAGGTAGGAAAAGGCCTGCCAGGTCTGAGACTGAACAGTTTTCACTCTTCATTCCCCAGAGATACCCTTGCGACAGCTTTGGAAGGCTTCAATGCGCCAAACACGTATCATGAAGTCCCAGACGTTGACGTTGACTCGATGGCCTCAACACCCGTTGCTCAGTAATCGCTTCACACATTCCCAGTTCGAATCGTCACCTAGTTTTTCAGGAGGACGTCTCCCAGACCAGATGATGTCTCGCAAGCCGCCCCACCCTCCGTCAGCCCCAACGCCCCCTCCTCACCAATTCTTGAGCCACGTCCAAATCCAACTTCTTCACTACATCCCTACTTCACCCCTCCTTCGTCCATATGCAAATACTTTGGGTATCCCCATCCTTTGGAGATGTCTACCACGCCGGAGATTCCATCCCTTGCGAATGGCAAACAAAGCAACCCGTTCTTTCACCATCATTTCGCCTTTGCGCGCCCTCGTCTCAGTCTTCGAGTCGGGCTTGTGGTGCTCAACAAAAGAACTGTGGCTCGACAGTCTTTCCCATTGTCCACCAGACCAATGAATCCTATCAGGCATTCGTGTGAGTAGAAGTATATCCAATACATAACTGTCGCCAGCCATTGAAATCATCCACGCAGCGTCGCTCCAAACATCACATACACTGGCAGGTTCTACATCGAAATGGAGGATATATCAGGAGCTACGTCGCCTTCGCCCCCAATTACCCTTGCCCGTAAGCATCTTCTTTTCGTATCCTCTTACCTTTCTCAATTCTCGCATTAGCTGGAGAAAGCTTCAAGTCAAGGCTCAGCTCTGCCAGCTACGACAACACTACACCACAACCACAACCAGAACCAGAACCAGACAACGAGCCAACTCCGATTCAACTACAATCGAGAATGCCGCCTCCAACGGCAGCATATATCGTTCCCATAATTCTAGTAGCACTCGTTGTCGTTGCAGCTGTCCTCACTGGCATCTATCGCTACAGGAAGTCCATCCAAGAACGCAAACTAGCGAACCGCACTCTCATCTCTGGTGTAAACCCGGGTGGTCACTCGGATGATCACCGTCTCCGCTGGTCTGTCATGTTGAACAGATTGGGCTCCAACGGACCTCATGATTCAGAAAAGGACATATTTACCTCAGTATACCGTTCTCCCCCTTCCCAACGTCAGCCGCGCGATACACCACGATCCGCTTACAACACTGGCCGTGTAACCGCATCCCCGCGAAATTTTGAGTCTGCTCTCTCACCCCGCCTGCCCCATGCCATTAGAGGAGATGCCTTCCGAGCTGCCCAAATGGACGAGAGCGTTGACGTGACAGATACTACTATGACCCACTACCTCTTACCATCTCCTCCACTTCCACCTATTGATACCGTACCACACGCACCTCATCATCTCCCCAAATCTCAGAAGACGTGAGGAGAATGTAAATAGGAGGTCGTCACTCTTGTTACTTGTTGTATTGTTTAATAACTATAATTGTAGTCCAATTTATCTCTGACAACTTCAGCTACTCTACACCCTCCTATTCACTAGAATTAGGACATACTACAGTGGTTCTACACGCAATAACGACTGATAAAACAGCGAACAACTACACCAAAACATTATAATGAGTGCGACGAAAGTAGAAACGAGATCTATCAAGTACAGAGAAACCCATCCAAAAGAACGTTCTGTACTTCCGTGAAATCGGGTATCTGATAATAAGGGCCTCCCAGTCTCAAACGTCAGCCGATACAGCTGTCGTAGGAGAAGCACTCAGACTAGAAGAGAAAGAAATGATACTCGAACGTGCACTGAAGAAGGCGGTGGACCTTGATGTATGCGCGTCCGAGTACGACGAATTCGTGGTACTGTTCGAATCCGTTGTGGACGGTCGGAGCAACTTGGACTGTACCCCACGAGTAGCCTATGAGTTCACCAGTAAGACAAATGATGGATTGGATGACGACATGGACAAGGATTTATACCTCTAATCTCCATTCTCCCAAACGAGACTCGAGTCCAGTTGCTTCAAGGGTTCGTGATTCCTCAAATGCAGGTCCAAGTGGGGTGTCCTTCGATGGCTTATCGTTGCGACCCAAATCCAATGACAGCATATCATCCGTCACGGGGGCATTTATGGACGAGATCATAATTTCTGGACGCTCTGATCCTTCTGTAATGGCTCCCCGTCGCATAGTCGAAAACTCACGGGTTTGTGAGTCCAATAACGGAAATGGGGATTGCGGACGTCTCCTGGTCGAACCTGGAGTCGAATTTGGCAGGAATTGGGGCCGTGTAGACAACCGCCGTTCTGCCTGGTTTTGAGGAGAACGAGGGGGAGTAGGTAGAGACGCTCTCTGAGGCTTTCGGGATAGTGAAGTTTGGGATACGAGAGGACCCTCCAATATATCGGACGGCAGGCTTGGAAGTGGCTTCGAGAGGCGCAGAGGCCGCATCTGTTGGAGGACGGGAAGTGGTGGAGGCAGGGGGAATGCGGAAGCGGGGACAGGAGACGGTGGGGTACTCCAATCGGTAGATGTGAGAGAGCTGTATGACGCAGAATGGGCCGTATATTCTTCTACGGCAAATGGTTTGGAAGGGGTGAGACTGTGGTGAACAGGGCACAGAAGAGGTACAATTTGAGGGTTGATGGTCGGAGTTGATTGACCATCAGTTTCCAGAGGTGAAATAATCCCACAGATGCACTCGAGGTCATGGGGAGACACGCCATCTGAGGCGGGACGAAATCCTTCTTGAGGGGAAAACGTGAAGTCCTTGTTCCACTCTACAGGACACTCAGCAATGCGGGGCGTCTCCTCGACGCTGACATTAATGTCTGCCTTGGCAAACGGATCCTCGTCTGGGGTCAGCACCCTCCCGATCGCAAGAGCTTCCTCTTGCGTTTCAGTAAAGGAAACCCTACTGACATTGTTGCCATTCGGGTAAATGCTCCTTGGACGCGGCTCACACCCCGGGGGGAATACCGAAGAAGCGGGAGTCAGAGGAGAGCATCTGGAGCCCGAGGTAGTGGAAGAGGGAGTTGAGTTGGAAGACCCGATGGACAGGTGCAACTTCGACTTTGAACCAGACTTTGAGAACGGGAGGGTTATTACTTGAGAGATACGATCACTGAGACTGGAAGTCGACTTTGCACTGGACTGGTATTCGGGATGATTGTCAATATATGCATCTCAGAATGGGTGGAATCGCCGTACCGTCGTACAAGTGGATGTTGTGCTCCCCCTTCTGTCCAAAATGTACTGTGGTACTGTCAAATGGGCAGCTGTGGGTGGAGGGGGCGGATCTCTGGGGTTCGTGTAAGGCGACGGACAGCGAGGCTCTGCTGTAGGAGAGTGGTCAGCCGAGAGTAGGCTCCAAGCTGATGCGGGAACAGGAGGAGGGCTAAAGGGTTGCTTCCTCGCATGTTTCTTGAAAAGAGAAGGGGCAAACGACTTTGATTTGCGCAGGGGGGCAGACGCGTATGGAACTGAACTGTGGGGAATGCTGCGACGGCAGGAACAAGAGGGTTAGAATGAGACTTTGAGGTATAAGCAGAATCGTCGAAGAATGATTGGAGGGTATCAGGCGATGGTAGTGGGGGTGGAGATTGACCATCTTTATGAGAGATGTCAAGAAAAGATCTCGGAAGAGAGTGGGATCTGTCGCGTGCGAGAGCGCGTTTGAGATCTGTGGGACTAAAGTGGAAAGGAGAGGCTGATCTGGAAGGAGCGGTTTGTGAGATAGAAGGAATGTCGATTTGCAACGGATCAAATTGCTGGTGCTGCGGCCTGGGAGTGAGTGCCCTGCGCGAGGAAACAGAAGGCCGAGCAGTCGAAGGTACAGAAGGAGTGGGTGTAGTAGACTGAGATTGGAAAGAAGATTGGTCTGACGTATTAGGCGAACGTATTATAGCAGATGCGCGAGAGCGAATAGACTTTATGAAGGACAGAGGAGTAAAGGAGCGTTGGGACTTTTCTGAAGTCAATCTTGAGGAAGAAGGGTTGTTGAGAGAGCCTGAGTATACGTTGGCGAGAGGATGAGGGGAGAGACGAGATGGAGACGCGGTATCACGGAAAGAAAGAGCGGAGGGAGCTCTGGACTCGGGAGGTTGGACCAAGCAAGGACTCGAGTGCGAAGGAGGTGGTGCTATTGATAGCTCTGAGTGAAATTCGAAGGCACTTGAAACCAACTGTTGAAAGTCTTGCAAGGAAAAGGGTGAGACTTGTGAGATGTNNNNTTNTGGAGGCATTGTCTAGAAAGAAGGAGGGAGGGGAATGGGATGTGGTGGTGGTCAAGAAGGAGGAGGAAATGGAACGAAATAGAAAGGGGTGTGGGTATTTCTCACTCTGTCCTTTTTTTCTGCCAAGTTTAGATATATGGGACAAGAGGGGGATTGGCCCTTGAAACGGAGGGAGGGCGAGGAGAAGGGCAAGATACGGAGGGAGCGGACGGAAGTGGGGTATATGCATTCGAGGGAGGAAGCATATAGGTGCATATAAGGATCTAAGGCGGCCATCTATCAGTCGAAGACGGATTCCAATGACAGTCAACAATATGACACGAGCCCAGCATGACACCAAACACCCAAAAAGCTGACATCCCACCTTCTTTTCGAGCTTCCTGATAGACGAACCCTTCGAATACCACAATTTCGATGCGTCACAACATCGGGGCCACCTACAGCCATCACCACTTGCTGATACTATGAGTAAAACGAGCACATACCACTCGTCCACGACTGGCATCTCTATTCCCGATCACCGGATTAGATCGACTCTACAGTCGCCGGGGCGCTGGATAGAGTCCTAAAGTTACCCTGGGCAGTTTGAATGAAGGGCTGTGACACCTTTCTTGACACTCACAGCGCCCCACCAGTCCTCCTCCAGCACCCTCAATTCCCTCTGTCTTCTCATCCCGATTTGCGGCAACAACGCGTCGCACCAACATCCTCGATTGCCTTTCCAGTACCGACCATCTACATTACGTAACACAAAATCTCGCATAATACCATCCACCGGTGGCTCCCCCTTGTCTCGACCTCCAGAAACGACAGCTCCTCTGACGAGGCTGGCCGCCTGCCAAACCGTTCTACGAATATTTTCGTACTCCATTGTTCACTAGCAGTGCCAGGATGACCCTGGCATACGTGCTTACCCATATACGCTCACTTGGGAAACTATGGGTACCATGAACACATACCGTAATTGTCTGCATTCAAGTTACACAGTGCTCGCGGACACGGGAACCTTACCCTCGGAAATTTTCATCAGACTTTCACTTCCCGCGTCCAGCGAATCTTGGATCTAATCTCAATTCATACAATACTTCGTGTCTCTGTCATACCGATTGAAACCGTCGCCCGTCATTTTCACCATACCGACTTCACAATCATTCACAAAGATACAGGATCGCGCAACCTCATTCAGTATGTCTACATTTATGTGCTTCCCCTCATCGCATGATAATGTTCAGAGCCTCTCCTCTTCATAGGCGCCATTCCTGTTAGATTCTCAGGTGCCCGTAAACACCATGCCACCTCCGATGGTCTCCTCGGCTTTGGCCATCTCGGAGGTTTCGTATTCATTGCCTTTATCCTCAACTAGCTCCTACATCATCTCAGGTGTTGCCTCATGGCTACCTGCGCTTTGTTTTTGCTCTTAACGACTTCGCTCCTTGTCTAATCCCGCGCCCATATCTCTCACAACCAGATGAATGCGTTATTCGACTCCTACCAACACTTACGTCTCTGCTCGGCGGACGGCAGACTCTCATGAGGTTGTCTCTATATATTCCCTCATGGATCTACCCTTTCGGGCCCAAGTCACCATCAGGAACATAGCATACACCTATCACGCTCAGTTATGGGTGCAGGATTCTCCAGATTCTTGACTCTCTTTGACCAGAACTACCCTCCAAAATCAAAGTTTGCCACAAGCCACATCCATGACCTGTCGGGACGTGTTGTGATCGTAACTGGTAAGTCAACATCCCTGTCTCCGAGTAACCTACCTCACATGTAGAACCCGAAGGCGGAAATTCTGGGGTTGGGAAAGAGACTATCAAAGTCCAAAGCTTCCCTTCATCAGTCTTCCGATACTGAAACGAGATGTTTAGGTCTTGCTCTTGCATAATGCCAAGGTCTACATGGCATCTAGAAGTAAATCGAGGGCTGCAGAGGCAATCCAAGAGCTGAAAACGGCGACCGGAAAGCAAGCCCATTTCCTGGAGCTTGACCTCAGCAGTTTAGAATCCATCAGGAAAGCCGCCCAAGAGTTCATGAGGTTAGTGCCAACCTACTATGAGAATTGTTAACGCTTGATTCATGTCCATTCCAGTAAGGAAAAGGAGTTACACATCCTTTTTAACAACGCGTATAGCTGTTCTCGACATTCTTTGTCGTGATCCTATGTTAATCATGCTTTGTAGGGGTTTGATGTGGCCGCCGAAGGAGCAAATAACGTCCGACGGATACGACCTCCAGTTCGGAACAAATGTCATAGGTCACTTCTACTTCACCGAACTGCTCATGCCTGCATTGTTGGCGGGAAAGGAGACTTCTCTTGATGGACATGCCCGAGTTGTCACAACATCATCATCAGGGGCATATTTTCATACTTTGAAGTGGGACACGTTCGTAGACGGCCCTGCCCGATTGCAGATGTCTACCCAGGACTTGTACTACCAGAGCAAATTTGTACGTCGACACAATATTCCCGGACTACAATAGGTTTCAGACAGGCTGACTACTATGAAGGCCAACGTTGTTGTAGCTCGTCAAGTTGCGAAGCGGTATGGAGATCAAGGAATCCTCTCCGTCTCGGTCAATCCGGGGGTATTGCGAACAGACCTCCAACGGTATATCCCCAACTGGCAGCGCCCATTCATGGTTCGTTCATCATTCCTATATTTCTCGGTACCGCCTAGATACTCACGCCAACATTGTTCCTTAGTACGTTCTTCTGCACCCCGCTTGGAAAGGTGCTTTGACGCAGCTCTACGCTGGCACTATGCCTGAAGCTCTCAACCATAATGGAGAATTTTTCATACCTTGGGCTAGAGTTGGACGGTGCCGAGATGAGGCTTATGACGATGGCATCGGAGAACGCTTGTGGGATTGGCTACAGGATCAAGTCAAATCGAATGATCAGTCCCCCATCCCGCAGTAAAGAAATTCTTTTCGTATAGTGCATACATGACATGTCGTTTGTAACCAACCTGTGTTCTCCCGAAGTCTCTTCCGCATGTGATCTGCGGATTCCGCGCAAAGTGGAAGCCGACGTTCATGAAGCAACCACGTATGTTCAGCGCCGGATAAATTTTCTCGCAGGTGTTCACGTCGTTGGGGTCATCAGATTTTGATGATACATTGATATGGTTCTGCCTGGCATTGGCACATTGGCAAACCATCTTGCTCCCCGGATTCAACTTGAAGGTGCGCCGCAATGCGTAGTCAGCCGCGACAGTCGTCGGGGATGTTGGAATATATGTTGTTCACCAAATTCGACCTATCACATATTAAACTTTCAAAAAGTTGATGATACAATGCGTCGCAACTTTATTGTAATCTTTTTCATACCTCGGAGTCCTCGGACTGACGTCTTGCTAAGCGGTTTATAACCTTTTCACCGATGGATCAGCAGGCAGAAGTTGCTGCAGAACCTTGAGAGTCCTACATGGATGCTCGGCCATACACCCCACAATTTTCTTATCATCTTACTCGAACTGCGGCTGTGTCGGATTTTGACTGTGCAAAGCAAGAATCAAAACGTATGCGTATGTTGACTGAGTTCGTTGGCTGCTCCGCAGCCCAAGAATTCGCATTGATTCAGAGAATTCAAACCGTTGGCCCGGAAAAGGTTCGACAGGCACCCATGATCGAGAGTACTACCTCTTTTACCTCCTCTGCACAGTAGAAATTCAATCCAACTACAAGGCAGTGCAAGCCAAGAAAATGTGCACTGCACGCGTACGTCTCATGGTACCTTCCCGAGTCGGGTTTCGCTTGCAGTAAGTCCGCAAGCAACAGCTTCGGACTCTGCTTGCTAAGAGGGAACGCGGGGGACGCGTGGAGCCCGACTCGGGCACAATAGTCTGGACCGTGGATACAGAAGTGAGTGAAGACCATAGTATCTGTCGTCACACGGTCTAATTCCAGCTTTCCCTCGCAATGACACTGAAGCGTTGACGAAGATCCTCACGCTATGGGAGGGTATATAACCCTATGAGAATGTCTTGAAGGTACCCCCCATCACCTACCCGACTATCACAACACAACAGCATGGGAGCACAGCTATCAACCTTCTCGAGTTTTGCAAGCCAGACCTTCCCGCCCAAGTCCACATTCTCCACAGACCAGATACCCGATCTATCAGGGAGGGTTGTCATTGTCACTGGGGGAAACACGGGTATTGGCAAAGAAACCATCAAGGTAAGCAATGTTTGTTATGACAACTTGAGTTTTCCTCAACCTCTTGACACTACATAGGTCCTTTTGGAACACAATGCGAAAGTGTATATGGCCTCTCGGTCGCGAGACAAGGCACAAGCTGCCATTGATGATTTAAAGAGCCAAACCGGAAAGGACGCCATTTACCTTGAACTGGATCTGAGTAGTCTGGCTGGCGTGCGACGTGCAGCCGAAGAGTTCATGAGGTACATTCTCTTGCAATTCTGAACGACTGGTTACTGAATTCATGTACGCAGCAAAGAAAGAGAGCTCCACATTCTCTTCAATAACGCGTGAGTTCTCGTAGCGACGATTATATCCTCCCCATACCTACGATTCATGTACAGTGGCGTAATGTGGCCCCCAGTGGACCTTGTCACAGAAGATGGTTATGACCTTCAATTTGGAACCAATGTCATAGGTAAGCCGTGCTTGATTTCGGGAGCAGAATCGCCAATGACGATCGTCATGTTCAGGACACTTCTTCTTCACTGAACTTCTGATGCCGGCACTGCTTGCTGGAAAAGAAACTTCGCCAGACGGGCACGCAAGGGTCGTCACGACGTCTTCTTCTGGTGCCTACTTCCATACCCTTCAGTGGGAGACCTTCGTGGATGGGCCGGCGAGAAGGAAAAAGACCCCTATGGATCTCTATCACCAGAGCAAATTTGTGAGTTTCTTGACCAGCATGGTAATTAAAACACATAGAAGTAACCAATTATATCCACAGGGCAACGTCGTGGTTGCCCGACAGGTTGCGAAGCGATATGCCGACAAAGGCATCATCTCGACATCGGTCAACCCAGGGAATCTGAAAACAGATTTATTGAGACACGCATCTGCTATTCAGAAGTTCTTTGTGGTCGGTAACAATCTCGTACTGAAACTTGACGGAATGGCTTACAATTCCTGACCGGCACCAGAAATTCATGTTGTATCCTGCCCCTTATGGCGCTCTCACACAACTGTGGGCGGGCACTATGCCCGAGACGATCAACTATAATGGTCAATTTTTGGTCCCATGGGCTAGACAGGGAAGGTGTCGAGCAGAAGCTTATGATGACGAACTTGGAGAGCAGTTGTGGAATTGGTTGCAAGAACAGGTCAAGGACAAGTAACCTTCTTTCATCCTTTGTTTTTTCTCCTTCGTTTTGGAAATAGTCGATACCTGTACCTATATTCCGCTTCTTTATAATATTCATAATCGTTCGAACCACGCAAGAGATCTGTGGGTGTGAACGCATCAATCGAAGTGACGCCCAAGATCTGGAAATGGGCACGCTGGTCATCTGGTGGTCATAGTGGACCATACGTTTTCCATCTCCCAGTATCCTTCTTTGCAGATGTACTGCTTGTATTACGTGGAGGTCCTTCCTGCCTGAACGACCTTTCTGCCGTTCATCCACCTCATATTGGCTCCTTGTCCCCGGTTTCCGACAGCTTGTACTTCTCACAGTGGGATCTTCTTCCCTCTCTGACCCCAACGTATCATCCGCCAGCGCACCCATTTCGACCTTTGCCGTTTCTATCATTCTGACGACCATCTTCTTGCCTTGGTTTACACCCTACATCGTATTCAGGGATGTCAACGACTACAACAGCATTGGATGAAGCCATTCGGGTAGTGGTCATCCCATCTCAGGCGTCCTATTTCGCTGGCGAACCATTCACCGCAACAATAACGATAACAAACACACGATCTCCCGAGTCTTCGCCCCCTAGATCTGCCTCACATTCGGCATCGCAATCACACAAACGCGGTGCACATTCAATAAGCTCTGTTCCGTTGGCACGACCACCAACTTCGCCTGGGATCCGAACCGCTATACCATTCCGACCGAAGGAGTCCCTGAATGCAGACGACAAAATCAAAAGAAGAGGGTTGATTGGACGTAGTGCACATAGTCAAAATGGAGATGCTTCAAGACTGGAAGGAGGATCGAGGAGGCCGTCGGTCTTCACCAAGTCACTCTCAGTGTCACTTGCACCTGGAGAACTCCCGGTTGATGTCGTCGAGGATACCAAGGGGAAAGCACCAGTCAGGGCATTGCGGGCGCATGAACCAACGTTCTCTTGTGTGTAGTCATTCCATGGTTTATTTTCCCGATGTTTCTGACTTGGTGTTAGCACCGACATCCCCCCGGATATCTTCCCCCCTAGCACGCTCAGCTACTGTACCATTGAATCATCCTCATGCTCGGAAACAGTCTGTGTTCGATGGTCAGCTGCAGCTGCAAGATTTCCGACCTCCCCCTACGATGTCACCATTCTCGCCCACGCCCAACGCATCCACATCGACATTTTCCCTATCCCTGGATCCTATATCGGAGGGTGTGAGCAGCCCAGTCCCACCAACGCCCTCATTCCCTTCTCCAGTACCCGAAAGCACTCCTGCTGTTTTCCATTCACAGCCTCCCCATGTGAACGGGAACTCTAAGCTAAATTCAAACTCGCCTTACTCATATCCTCCTCGGTCATCTCATCAACCACCACGTAGACCCGCACATCTCGGACTTGGACACGGTCCTCCACCTGGACATGCCTCACAAGCTGCACCACCAAGAACTGCATTTTCCTCATCATTTCCCATGACTAACACAGAACTTATTCTATATTCTTATGCCCAATTGGTTGGATCTCTCTCTTTGACACCCCTTCCCGGTACGATCACAAATCAAGAACAGACACGGGCTCTGCAGGTCATTCGTTCAAGTCTTCTCAAACCTCATACATTTGGCGGAGGCAGTCTGGATATTGCATCTCATAATGGGCAAACGTCCGCATATAGCCAACGATCCGCGTCGAATCCATCACGAAGGCTCTCTCATGGCCGGTCCAATTCTCTATCCGCAGGTCTTATGTCACTTCTCTCGCCATCTTCTTCCACTCCCCTCGCAAGTTCGCAATCATGGACACCCAGCCACAAGCCTCGGACGCCCTCCATGTTTTCGGGGATTCTATCACCAACGGCAAGTTCTTCAGGCATGGGTGGTTTGGGCGTCGGTGCATCGGGAGATGATGAGAGTGTCAACTCTGAAGCACCTCTTCCAACCTTTGAAGTACAACCTACCATGTTGGCTGTAGACCTCAGTTTGGGACCAGGCGAATCACGAAGCTGTGCGTAAGTTTTCCTCGGTATGTGTACAACAGTGCAGATGGTCTCTAATACTCGCCCGTAAGACAGTCACGTATACGATACCTCTTCCAGAAAATCTACCACCTACATTTCGCGGTCGATCCCTGAGGTTTTCGTATCAGTTTATACTTGGAATCTGTCGTTCAGTCTCTCACTCAGGGCCTGGTGTGCCGCCTTCGACCGGATCCAACAGCAGCAGTCGTGTGATGAAGGTCCCAATCCGTGTATATAACAATGTTGTTGGTGAGTGCCCTTTTTATCCGACAAAAGGATGCTTTTTGTAACATACGCATAGTCGGTCGACGACCCAGCCCTTATGACATCCTTTGGCCAGTCAACCAAAGGAAGTGGAGTCCAACACAACCCGGGAAGGTCTCCGAAGCCACGACGACCCGCAGTCAGCCTCCGCCACACATCCCCCCACTCACAAATTCTGGTTCTGGTCAGTAGATCTTTGTTATATGCGCGAATATCGTACTAATGATCAATGTAATTCCTAGCATTAGATTCCGTCTCCTCAGGAGGCACGGGATCATTTGGAGAATTGCAAGGTTATGCACGGAGTTTGTTGGCCTCGGTGTCCTCTGAGAGCAGTCCCATTAATAGCCCTGAGGAAGACGGCGCGGTGAACGGATTATCTCACACACCTCCTGTACGGCCTTTTCCTTGGTCCGAGGGCGACTCGCGGTACCGAGAAAATGGATCGAGTTCCATGATTGGTCGCCGGAATGGTGATAGTGAAGAGGTGGTGTCAGGGTGCAGAGAGGCTGTTGAAATCCTGACGAGGAACCCAAAGAAATGTAAGGATAGATCCTTCGACCACCTCCTGACCACATTATCTTGGCGCGACCTGTACTGATGATCGGATTGCGTCCTCCAAACTTTCATTATTGTTGCCTCTAGTGTCGTATGACGTCAACAAGGACGGTGTCAAAGTAGCGGTACTGACCTTCACGAAGTCCGCCTATCGATTGGGAGAAACGGTTCTGGGTGTTGTAGAGCTTAATGAGCGTTCCAGTAGAGCACGAGTGCTCAAGGTATGTCGTCAGTACCTGTCAATTATCCTCGGAATACTGACAAGATCCGTGGTGCAAAGCTGTCAGCGCTGCTGGAGGCTCATGAATCCTTGCCTGGTTGCCTGTCTTCTACGAATAGCTCGCGACACATGCGGCGGGTGCACGCCGAGCAACATTCGTCATTCATGACCTCGACCCTACGGACGACGTTCTCCCTGGATATCCCGCCAGATGGCAGTCCCGCATTCCAAGTTGATGTCGTAGGGCAGGGGCAATCATCAACACGAATACCTTCAGGGTCGGGCGGGTTAGAATGGAAAGTGAGATTATGTTTACTGGTGGCTGTCGGATCAGTCAGCGCGGTGGCAGATTCGAACGGTGTTCGGCTGAAGAACCTGATCCGCGATGGACCCAGAGGCGACTGGGGATCCTCATGGAAGGCGGCGCCAACGATTGCCCCAAAAGAACGACCAGAGATACGAGCGCAAAGTTCGGCGGATCAAGGGACGAGTGCTACTTCCCCAATCTCATGGGTATCATACTTTGCGAATGCCATTCTTGGCGCGTCTGAAACAGGGTACCATGACGGAGATGAAGACATCGAGGATGAGGACGGGTCGCAAAGCGGAGAAGTGTGGGGTAACGAGGAGGACTGGAGGGACGTGAAGGTCGAGATGGTGGAATGCGAGGTGCCGATCAAAGTGTGGCCTGGGAACACGGCGTTCAAGGCTTCAGAGATCACCTTTGACGTCTAGGAGGCGGATGGATGTCGGGGATTACGGATTCATTGTGAATTTTGTTGCTTTGGATTGTATCACAGTTGGTTGTATTGTTTTTATATTTCCTTTTCCTTTTTCTACGAGAGTGCCCGGGAGGACTTTATTTGGAGGAGGGATGTGGATTTGCCTTTTGGCGTTATTGGTATGGAGTGATCTTGATGAAATCTAGGCCCGGAAAGGAGGGCGAGGGGTTAGCCGGGTACCCGGAGAGAGTGCGGGGCCACTGCGGCTGGGGATTAGATTCATGTTTCTGATGCCGAAAGAAGGGTCGGATTGACTGACTTAACATGTGAGACGGATGAGACGCTATAAAATTGCAGGGATAGTCACTGGTCAGAGGCTATGACGATGAGAGGCCAAAGGAGGCTAAGAAGGGCCTGGCTGCAGGATGTGTGTATGCTTAGTATGGGGAGGGGTGTCCTTGTGATCAGCCTTGGACCGGGCGGATGAAGTCAGGGGCGGTCGTTTTGGCGGTGTTGGGAGCTGGAAATGTGTTCGAGAGACATGTCAGCTGCTCTCTGCCATCAATCCCATCTGCTCGTCGTCCTCTTCTTCCTTCAGCTCAACAGAGCCCACAACCACCACATCTCAAAACAACACGTCTAATTCGTGTTCTTTTCCTCCATCCCAGTAATTACCCCCGTGAGCATCTTCGCTCTCACCTTCTAGCCCCCTCGCACGCCCACACACAAGAGCCTAGTTCCTTTTCGCTTTCTGTCCACTTAGACCACCCCTCCGTCTGTCTCATAATCAACGCCCTCGAAGGGGGATCGCTCTCTCCTTCCGTCGCAATCGTGTCATAGAAAGCCTCATACTTCCCTTTCCAGGAACATATACACGCCCCTAGATCGCGTTAGACATCTTCACGAACACTCCGAGAGTACGATTACACGCACAGACACGTCTCGTATGTCCTATTCGCATCCCCGTCTGCGTCATCCTGCTCACATACTTCCTCTCGTCATTCCCTTTTGCTGACACTCGCAGACGTAACGATCATAGAGGTTACAACCATCCGTTCTGCTCTTCCTCCCGGTTAGACTCCCCAGACATCATCTTGGCTGTAACCCAATTTCCATCCTGGCTACCATCCAAAACTCCACCAATCCACGCTCACTTGGCCTGTCAACTATGCAATCATCTCATACTCACCACGCCTCCGACGATTCGGATCGCACAAATCGTTTCCTTTCGTCTCATCCCGCAGACACCCCAAACTCTCTTTCCCTTCGTGAGAGAGCAGCAAGTCAACCCCCTCAAACTTCCTCCTCTCACGCTTTTCTTGCCACTTCTCCTAATATCCATTCCATGAGATCTCCTTCCGGAGGCTCCGCAAACTGGCAAAGAATGTCCACCGGTCTTAGCACTCACCCCATTAATTTTCCGTCGTCCGTCCCCACCCGTAGCTCTTCTTTCTCAACCGCCTCCTCAAACGCTCAGGCTCTCTTCTCTTCTGCCATGCGCGAACGCCATTTCCCTTCAACTTTCGAGGACGATGAATCTGAGGCTCTCTCTGATATTCACGATCCCTACGAGGATCGTTTTTTGAGCCCCTCAAATTCCCTTCCCCGCGGCCGCACTTATGCCCCAGATCTAACTCGAAGCAGGTCCCAATCTATCGCTACTACTCGCCCCGGTGTTCCAATCCCCATCCAGGGCGGCCTCTGGAATGATGGCTTGTCCTCCAACGCCCTCAACATTCCTGGCCGTTATGGCGAACTCAACCCTCCCGGCTCTAGCCGTTATGGTTCCTTGGGTGCCATGGGTCGCTCACCCTCCAACGGATATCCTAGTTCCTTCAAAGACCATTCTAACATGAGCCCTTTCGTTCGCGATGTCGGCCAAATCTTATTGGACGACGGTTCCGCTTTTCGGGAGCTCTGGGCCGGTATGAACCCCCCCAGAGACGAGAACGGTGGGGGTGGAAGTGGTACGACTAGCAGGAGGCATAGCGTTAGTGTTGTACAACCTCGCAGGCCAGCTATTATCGGTTTTAACGCCCCAGAATCGGAGGCTTCCGAAGATGCTTCACGTCATTACCATGCTGCCTTCACCAGCGGGGGTTCCAGCTTACTATTAACGGACGATGACCTTGCGAGCGACCTTGGTATGCTCTCTCTCAACCGGGATGACTTACGCCACACGACAAGCATCCAACCTCCCAGCCAACCAGCGTCCCTCCCCATATATGCGCCTCTTTCTCGCAGCCCACCTTCAGCGGACCGTGTCTCACCGTATCAAGCATTACACCTGAATATCCCAGGTGGTGGGAGCTACACCGCACGCCAACCCATTGGTTCCCCGAGCGACAGTGCTCTTTCCGGTGGCAGCCCATCGCGAACCCTCCACGAGACACCAGCTCGGGAGCCGCCACGGAGCAATGCCCACCTTCCCGCACGATTTGTTCCAGGACATGGAATCCAACATATTCCCGAATCCGGGATTTTACCATCCCCAATCTCCCCCGTTGGTGTTCGTTCCGGACATTATGCGGCCCAGCATTCTCCTCCACTTCAAAGGAGGCCCTCAGACGCAGCGAAAAGTATTCAAGATTTAGGAAAAGGCGTCCCTCTCCACTCAGTCCCGACATCATGGCCCCTCTATATTGTCGAATTCAAAGCAAGGCGTACAGATTTGTTCTATTGCACCGATTTGTCGCTTGATATCCATGTGGGAGATCTGGTCATTGTTGAGGCTGACCGAGGAAAAGACTTGGGGACTGTGATAAATGACACCATCACATTGGCTGAGGTGGAGGCATTCCAGAAACAACAGAAGCTGATGAATATAGCGGACGCACATGCAACCCCTACCAGCCCTAATGGTGCAGGGCCGACCAGTGCCAAGGATATTAACCCAAAGATGATTTATGGCAAGGCTCAACCCCAAGATACTCAGTAAGTGGCCTCGTCACTCTTTAATTCCCCGAATTCGACTGACCTCTTTTGGAAGGGGTTTGAATGCCAAGCTACAGGATGAAGCAAAGGCCCTTGAACTTTGTCGATCAAAAGTCCGACAACGAAAGCTTCCCATGGAGGTCGTTGATGCTGAATACCAATGGTTCGTTCTTGGTCCCAATCATTCGTGTTTCTGTACTCACAAGTGGCATAGGGATCGTCGAAAACTCACTTTCTACTTTGTTGCCGAGAAACGGATTGATTTCAGGGAACTAGTCAGGGAATTGTTTAGGTATGCTGACACATCGAGAAATGAGATGGTATCCTGATATCTCTTTTCTCAGGTTATACAAAACAAGGATCTGGATGGCGTCGCTGGGTGGTGGTCACTTTGACCAGTAGGGCGAATAAATCCCCCAAGCCACGCTCCGACACATTTCGTTTCATCTACACACACTAACGGCCAACGCCAGACAAGACAATATGTGCTCTAGATATGTATTCCACCGTGCTTGCGCTATCACGTCTGTTACTGTTAAGTGCCATTTCTCGTGGATCCCGTCGCTGGCTCGCGTTTATTTAGGCCCTCTACTGAGAGCGTGTATGTATGTACGTTATTTGGTGACGCCCTGAGCAAAGTCTGTTTTCTCTTTGGACCTTCGCATCCAAGAGTTTTAATGAAAATCCTACTATTTCTTCCTCTCACAAACCATTTGTATTCATTCACTGACACCATCCATGCAACCTTCATACCCCGTACATTAAACCCACACCACACGACCTCCCCCTAGTATTGTTTTCCTGCTTGGCTTTTGGGATGGACGAAAGATGCTGGTTTTTTTCGAATTGGTTGGACTGCCGTCTGTGCTTTTTGTTTGTTCGAAAGTGTTTATTTTCATGTAATAGTACATCCAAATGAACCGAAAACAATGTTTCCAAGCCCTTTTTACAAGACACTGCTTGCCATGCTACCTAACAGTCTCTCTCGCAACTGAATGAGCTTCATCTGCTCATCTCGTGCATTCTGGAGTTCGTGTCGAGCGAGATCTAAGTTCTGGAAATCATAAATTGCAGGCCTACTCTCAATGTATGTTCCAGTTTCGTGCAAAGGAAGAACCCACCGGCGGAAGGCCCAGGAAAGCTTGAACTTTGGCTCTTTTCTTCTTGAGGACATGTTCCTTTCTTCGAAGTTGGTCCTTTAGAACAACTAGCTCTGATATTGTTACCTCTGGTTCTTCTCTCGTTTGACCCTTCAATGAGCATTCAATACAGAGGTTAAGCGCATAGCATATAGTAGGATATAACGGAGTACCGACTTGCACTTTCCCAAGCTCTCGTTGGTACTCCTTTGCTTTGGCATGCAATGTGGCCTTGCGTTTCTCCAGCACCGCGAGGCTCTCACCAGCATTGCCAAGATCTCCTAACTTCTCGTTCCAACTACAAACGGATCAGATCGAACCCACGGGAGGAGAGTATGCTAGAAGCTGGGGCGCACCTGTGAATCAGTGCTTCCTCGAACTTTGCAGATGCGAGATGGTCTCGAAGGTCGTCCTCGGCTGATTCAAGTTCGAGAATTTTTCTCCTCGAGGACAACTCCTCGGAAGATATTCTCGAGATGGCACCAAAAATGCTAACAAAACATTGTCAGACCCATTCAAGTTGACCGGTTTCCTTTCACATGAAGCAAACCTCACTTTCCGAAGTTGGGATCTTCGATACCAAGGGTTTCATAGATCCCGGAAATGATCTCTAGATGCTCCTCGACGTCGGGAGGAAGCTGTAGGTTCTGATGGTTAGCGAGGAAAGAATGGATCTGTTTGTCTGCACAATTTATTCAGAATTGAGATTTCTAAACAAAGCAACCCGAATAAGACCTGATTGGCTTCCCATCATGTCGAAGCGGGACGGAGGCTGAGTCGATGTACCAGAGATCCCACGCGACGACTTTCCAACTTTGTTGCGCCCCCAACGGATGCGGGTGTACCTGTAGTTTCTTACCTCTTCTTGATCGTTGGAGGACGGGGTCCGGCAGTAGCGTGTCGAGTTCAAGATGCAACACGAACGCCACAAAACGCGTTGGTGGCTCAAGAAGCAAGCGTCAATCCTTTCTAACACATGGCGACTGAAAACAACGATTGCAATTTCTGGTAGTACATAACTAGGAAAACCAAAGTGACACTCGTACACGAAGTCGTAAAGTGAAGATCGATGAACCATATGAAGTTCAGAAGCGGTTCCGCCGTCTCGACTTCTGGAGAACCTCTTGGAACGGCGCTCTGCATGAGACGACAATTGTGAGTACAGGAAAGAAAGAGATCAGGGTGAAAGGACGCACTTGCGAGGAATTTTCGACTTCGAGTCGGGCTCATCGACATCCATACTTTCACCACGCTGCTCTCGTTCGCGCTCTCGTTGCAACTCCTTTTCCCTCTCTGCTTTTCCAGCCTCCGTCATGCCAGATTTCGGTTGAGGACCTATAGGACGAGCTGCGTGCAATTTCGCTTCGCGCTGCTTGTCCTGCACTTCAGTGAGGTTGATTCGGAATTGCTTGTCGTAAGCATCTTTGGCCGTCTTGTCCCTTGCAGCTTGTCCAGACAGCGTGGATAGTTTCTGGTCCAATGTATTGAGAACCGCCGAAGTTGTCGATGCCCTTTGAGGGTATGAGCTCTGATCGATCGTATGAGAGAATTGAACTGACCAATTCTGAAGTGCTACTAGTAGATTCTCAATCCTTCCCGGCTCCAGATCTCTACCCATGGTGTATTCCACCTCGAATTGCTGTTCTTTCTGATCGAGCTTTCCTCGAATGACGTTCTGATAAATGGCATCTATGATCAAATCCTCCAACTCGCGAATTGTTGGCGTTTGTAGTTCATCCAGTAATTGTGAATATGGAAGGATCTGGGATAATCGGGTAGTTTCATATCAGTGGCTACTCCCACTGATCATGAAGGGGTCATACTCTTCGCTCCTGGGACAATGAGACTAGCGTGAGATGCTTGAGCTTGATTGTTTGAGCTGGGTTCAGTGGTGGAAGTTGTTCCTGGTACTCTATTGGATTAGGAAAGCCATCAACTGCAAAGCCTCGATACAGAGCCTTGGAGCGACTCAACGAATATAGTCCTTATACGTCTTATATGCAAAGAGTTGAAGCAATGAATAGAACTTGTCGTGTTGTTCACTTCCAGCGAGCTGTCACCAAAAATTATGAATGAGGTTAGATCCAGTATATCCAGTGATTCACACCTCTTGGATATTGGGCAAGTCCAGGAGCTCTGCGAAGACGAAGACACCAGGGGCCGAAGTGGCATCTTGAATGAGTTTTGCAGCAGCAGCCCCTTTGGCGGACTTGGACATCAACAGGAATGGCTCCAATTTGGCCGTTGAGTTGAGCCCAAGATCCATTGCAGTCGAGCTCGTGTATGTTATCTGTAATGGGGGATGGAGGTTGTGGCGGGAAGCTGAGGTGTATACCGACGACAACACGGCACGATGCAAGTACGCCAACAGCCACAGCCAAAGCGCCCATAGGCCACAGGTTCATACGCTCAGGTTGGACTCAGGCTGGTTCAGCAAAATAACTAACCTCATCTATTGGACATGCTAAACAGATTATGTGTATGATTGAAGGTAACAGAGAGGAATGCATGGGTATAAATAATGCGGTGTGTCTATCCAGGGCCGTTCTACGGCTCATCCTTGTTCCACTTTCTCTGACTTCGAGTTCTCCTCAACGATCACGATACTTGCACCATTCTGCTGCTTTTGATTCTGAGATCCAGCGGCATTTTGTGCTACCATGTCCTTCGGCAGGAGAACTGAGGAATCAATGTGTTAAGATGTGTTCTATGAGAGGACCAAAGAGACTTACTAGCTCTATCGACAGCCACAGGGAGTCCCCTATGACGGCCACGAATCATGATGACGATAACTACGAGTTTAGACAGCGGGCCAAATGCGCCAGAAAAAGCGAAGTTGTCTGAAGGAAGACCGAGAGATAGTCCGATACCACCGAAAGCAGAGACCAATTCAAAGACTGCAGGAGAATTGTCAGAACAATGATAACACATATCAGGGCTGTGAGATAATAAGTCTCACCAACTCGGAATAGATTGAACCATGGAGCGTTCTCCTCGTCCATGAGTTTCGTCCTCTCAATGATACAGACCAAGAAGATTCCCCAAACGAGCCACCAGACGTCGTATGCAACTTGTCTGCGTAGATGCCAACCAAAATACTTCCCTATCCTCTCCCCCCTGTCTTTTGTGTCAAGCAATGCAGGTTCATCATCTTCGTCTTCGGCCTCTGGTTCGAACACACCGAGACTTTGCTCTTCGTATCTAGTGGCCCGTTGCCATCATCAGACATGAATTACAATCACGCAAAACGAGACAGACATACACATTTGTTGACCGGATGCTCAGGCCGACCTGGCGTTTTCAGGGTCATCAGAACTCACACGAACGGAGAAAGGTAGGTGAACTGAGCCATACAGGGTATACGGCGATATACATCATGATAACGCACAAAAATCTATTATTCCAGATTAACCTGATAAGCGGCATGGAAACGGTGCAATTAATGGGACCACATACTGAAATGAAGGCGCAAGAGCAGATATATTCACAATGGCGAATCCAGACGCTCTGACGGCAAAAGACTGGAACAACCCCGCGACTGCCCTGGTGCCTCGAGGAAGCGACTCGGTCACAGCAAGACCAATGTCTAGGACAATGAAAGAAGACCATTCGATGGCACTACGTCGAACTTCCGTTGATCATGGATCTTAACGAAGTAGCGAGTTAATGTACTTACGTTAGAAACAGCAAAGTGGCCGTCAGGAACCAAGTAACGTGAGACGGAAACAGATATAGAAAACATCTGAGTGACAGAATTCAGAGGGGATGGCTGAGATTGGAGATCATAGGGCGTACCTTCTGGGATGGTCAAGTAGAAAATGTAGAGTTTCATCACGCTCTGAGCCGTCCCTAACAAACTTTGACCATGTCCATCTGATGCCCTCCGTTCAACGACCGATATGTGAGACGAGAGGAGAAACTCCATACATACATGATCAATCGCAAACTGCCGACCAAGTGGACGGGCAATCAGTATGAGACAAGGAAATGCTCCGAATAGACCTACAAGATCGGCTTCGATTAAGGTGATCAGCCAAAGTCAATAAGGTCAAGGTAACGTGGCAAAGCCTACCAGACCATGGTTCCCAGCAAGGATCACAAACAACATCGAAACTGATACGGGATGTCGAACGTCAATCTAGCTATAGGGACAACACGTGCCAACATACAGATCATCAAATAGGCTCTTTGAAAGGGCACCATTGCACTGAATGAGTCGTGATATCAGAGTTGATCGATAATGAAGATGTTAGTACATACGTATCAACCAAACTCATTCCCCCACCCGTGTATGCAGCGACAACTTGACTGATCGGAAAGTGAAGGATTAATCGTAGACATGGTCATCCGTGACAGGGTACGTACAATATCGCAAACCTGAAGGGCCGCGATCAGCGAGACTCACGGAGGGAATGTCACAGACAACCTACCAAGGTTTATTGACCACCCGAAATTGATTGGCAAACACGTCGTCGTAGGAATGTGTCGTGGAAAGCCACGGCGCGATTAGTATGAAAGTGAGCATTTGTGTCCCGACAAAATACTGTCAAGATACGCATTAGCAAATGCTTTCGTGTCCCAATTAAGATGCTCACAAGGAACACCAAGTAACTTAGGGTCCGAAGAGCGCGGTACCTATCGTCCGCGAGGTCAAATTGTCATGTCACTATCATTTTTAAGAAAGTAATTGGACTCACTCGCGCCCTCCGAGCCTTTCTAGTTCCTCGTCGCTCAGTTCATCTGTGTTAAAATCTGAATTCCTCCCAATCACGAGCCCCTGAAAGTCTTGAGTCAACCTCTTGAAGCTCTTTCCAACACCCTTCTCGCTGTCGTCAATTTTGCCACCAGACTTGACCTGAGGTTGAGATTCGAGGCGCTTCATAATGGCTTGATGGAGTTCTGGGAAGTACTGTTTCAAGAATTTGGAGAATAATTGAAATGGACCGGGGAAGCCTCCGTGGCCTTGATCCTTTGGACGTTGACCGAGCTGATCGGAATAGCTGGGTAACGGCGGTGGCTTAAAGACAGTCTTCCGTCTCAGGGGAACTAAGTACAATCCTCATTCGATGAATGCATTTCCGAGGTATTGCTTGGTAGAACCTACCTGGTCGATGCCTGACACGTTGCTGACTGGCTATTGAACGGACATTCGTCGAGTGCGCCCCCGGCGAAGTTGGAGATGCAAGTGCCGCAGGTAGAGACCGGGGAGACGACGTGAAGGAGTGGGCTTCCTGGATTGTGACTCTACTGATACGACGGTCAAGCTCCGCAGATTGTCTTGGGGAATCAACGACGACGTGATTATCGCCCGCAAAGGACTGGAATTGATTATTTATATTCAACTTGTCAAGCTGTTTCCTTGAAGTCTCTGGCACCGATGACATTTCGCCTTGACGGGCACTGAAAATGAGGCCCATACCAATCTCTGCGCTCCCGCCCATGACTAATGCGGCACCGATCCCTTCTTCCGCGTCCAGCGCATGCGATCTGCCACTCCCATCGCGTGCTTCGCCCCCGCCGAGGCCACCATGAGGCATTGAAGAACCCCGCCCGAGAAAAAAGAGGAGAGGCGGTCACGAAAACTCATCTTGCGCTGTTCGTTCCGTTCTGTCACCCGTTTGACCAACTCTATGTGCTGCAGGTGCTGCTTAAAGTATCTCAGGCGCATGAGGACCATAACCCATGCCACCGTGGTCTGCAGGAAATACGCCTTGCGTGAGCAGGCATGACTATCTGCACAAGCAGCAATGGACTCACCACATTCCCGAGTATCATGAGAACAAATAGTATGACTTGCTGAAGAACGGTCAATGAACTGAGATTTATCGTCGATAATCCCGTGACTGTGAGGGCTGAGTAGCATAGGAAGAGGCAATCCACGAATTCTATTGAGGGATGTCGTGTGACGCTTCATTCCGGCCATAGCAACGAGAGTATTGTGCTCACCGATGTGAAACTTTCCATTGATCGCCCAAAAGATAACTGCAGAGATTAAAGGGACGATGGTAAAGAAGAGGAGGTGAATGCGGAAGAAATTGAGCTCTTCATAAAGCCAGGACTTGACACCGTCACGAGTAAAGCCCATCGCCGATCAGGGCAAAAGACATCAAAGCTCCAATCAAAATCAAACCCAGTAGGCGGGACGAGAAGTCACAAGGTCGGTTACAAAAGGCGAGAAATCTGAGGCGTGCGATATGTTGAAGTGGGGGCTGGAGGGACGTACAGAGTGTACTGTATGAGGTTGATACGACTCGGCGTCGTTAGAGGGCCGTAATGCTCCAAGAACATCACAGCAACAATCCCTGGGATTATGGTATGATGAGAACTCTCAGCACTGATATTACAATTTTGTTCGCACTCCGCAACAAAAACGTGGCTATGCCACGAAGGGGCAACACAGCGAGTCGCTCGTGGGTGTAACGATAATCATCATGGGCGAACAACTGTGCACTAGAAGTTGTGAGGTACTTATCAATGGGTGGTCGACGACCATCGGTCATCACATTTGGATGGCAGAAGGAATTCATTTAGATTCTTAGCCGAATTCTGGCTCGGTTGTTTTCTTCTGTTGGTTGTTGCTTCGTGGAGCATCCAACTCGACATTGACGGTCATTCCCTCGTCATACAGTGCAACGGCCGTGGCCTTTGCACACTCCATCTGTACTCATCGTCATTTCTTTTATACATTCTGCCGGCGGTTTATGTGCTCGGCAGCAGACGGGTACCTGAGGAGAAGGCTTAGAAACGAGCCCGGATGGTGGAGGATAATTACTTGTGCAGGAGTGCCTCCTGCGAGACTTTGGAGTTTCCCATTGATGGGGAGCTCTATCACGGTGGTATTACCGTTCCTGAAAGTGGAATAGAGGTGTTTGACCCCACTAAACGGGCCAGTATTTCGGCGGAGAGAGTCTTGTCGAACGGATGTCTCGCCCCTTGTGCGTCGCATCGAGGTCCGGAAAAGGCTACTAAACTTTGCCCCTTTTTATCTTTGCTCTTCGCCACGTTCGCCCAGACACGAACCTGGTGGGTTGTGCCTAGGATCTTGTTGGTTGGGCATCGAATATCTGACTTGTGCACCGCATCTGCTACTTACGAGTTGCTTACGCCAGGACCAAACAGCGAAAACGTGTTGCCGTTATCCCCAGCTGTCAAACTCAAGCTCAAAAACAGCGCTGGAGGCACCATCATTCAATATTTCCCTCTTCTTTTATCTCGAGAGCCTCACAAAGGCTTTATGGAATCCCGGCCTTGCCCTTCTCCTCATCTCGACAATCACCCCAGTACTCTTACCTTCCTCTTTTACACACGCTTCCCCCTTCCCACAGATTCTCCCTTTTGACCCCTTCTCACAACATCATTCCCCCTTCACACATGTCCGCCTCTTCTCTCGAGAAGGGCCTACAGGACTACATGCAACAGCGTGCCAAGTGGGAGTCAGAGGATAGTTCTGGTTCCGAACGTAAGTACCTTCCTTCACCCCCTCCCGTCTCTCGCCCCCGAACCCCTTATCCACAGTGCCCGCCTACCCCCACGACCACTACAGTGCGTATAGCACATCTGCAAGCATATTCCAGCAAGATGAAGACTACTACGTGTACGACGACCCAAATCTAGATCCTCAAGTTCAGATTCTTGGTGCACCCAATTGTTCCTCCACCTACCCCTCTTCCGCTCATTACCTTCTTGTCCAGAGGATGAATCCCCCTACCCCGAAGTTCGCTCTGCCGTCGCAAACACTGACGACCCAGAGATGCCTGCAGGCACTTTGCGGGCTTGGTTCCTAGGTATTCTCTGGGCGATCCTCATTCCCGGCTTGAATCAGTTTTTCTTCTTTCGTTATCCCAATGTTACCGTGGGCTCGGTTAGTGCTTGCAGAAGCCCCACCACCTTCCATGTGATTCACAACTGACCCATCCCATCGTTTAGCTTGTTGCTCAACTTCTCTCCTTCCCCGTGGGTCGAATATTGGCGCGAATATGTCCTCGCGTTAAAATATTTGGCGTTTCGCTCAATCCTGGTCCTTTCACCATCAAAGAGCACGTCGTTGTCACAATCATGGCAGGTGTCGGCGCGGCCTCCGCGTACGCAGTATGTTTTCCCACTCTGGGTATTACCTCCGAATGTTGCTCAACAGAATGCCTTGCTAGACGGACATTGTTGCTGTACAGCGGATACACTACAATCAAACGTACAACTTTGGATATCAATTCATGGTCGTGATGTCTACTCAGCTTATCGGGTTCTCTATCGGAGGCGTGGCAAAACGTTTTCTCGTATCTCCCCCATCTATGAGTTCGTCATTTCCCCCTTTAACTACTCTCGGATCTCACCATTCATTTCCTCATCATAGTTTGGCCCTCGAACCTCGTGTATTGTGCGCTTTTCAACACGTTGCACTCCCAACACTACGCTGGTGTCGGAAGTCATGGCGGCATCAGTCGCGAACGTTTTTTCTTCTTCGCTTTTTCTGCCGCTGCTATCTGGTGTAAGTTCGGTACCTTTTCTCTGTGCTATTGATGCTTGATATCGGTACTCTATGTCTAGATTTCGTTCCTGGCTATCTCTTTACTGGGCTCTCGGTGTTCTCATGGGTGTGCTGGATTGCTCCCAATAATAGTAAGCTACCACGACGAGTGGCCTCTGGCGTTGTGCTCACCATTCTCCTGTAGTTGTCGTAAACCAATTATTCGGGTACCAATCTGGCCTCGGAATGTCTCTCATCACTTTGGATTGGACGCAGATCGCCTACATTGGTTCTCCCCTTGCCGCTCCCTGGTGGGCTGCCTCCAACGTTGCGTTTGGCTTCATTTTCTTCTTCTGGTTCATCACACCTATCCTCTACTATACCAACACCTGGTACTCACAATTCCTTCCCATAATGTCCCGGAGCGCATACGACAACACAGGAAAAATTTATAACGTCACCCGCATCTTGAATCCCGACGACTTCACACTTGATGAGCAAGCGTATAGAGCCTACAGTCCATTGTTCCTTTCCACCAGTTTCGCTGTGTCTTATGGCTTGAGCTTTGCAAGCATAACAGCGACTATCGTTCACGTCATCCTATACTACCGCAAACAAATTATCGTACAAGCCCGGCGATCTCTTGGCGAGCAACCCGATATTCACGCAAGACTTATGGCGCGATACCCTCAGGTACCAGACTGGTGGTACTTTTGCATCTTTGCGTCCATGTTTGCCTTCGGGGTTGTCATGGTCGAACTCAACGAGACCAGGATGCCGATATGGGCTTTCGTCCTCGCTTTACTCATCGCATTCTTCTATGTGATACCCATTGGGATCATCCAGGCTATTACCAACCAGCAAATCGGGCTGAATGTGATCACAGAGCTGATCATTGGCTATCTGCTACCCGGCCGTCCCCTTGCTATGATGCTCTTCAAGACTTGGGGTTATGTGGTAAGTTCCCCTCCTCCATCATTCGTCCTCACATGTGAATTCTTCTCCATCATGTAGACGATGGCTCAGGCATTGATGTTTACGTCCGATTTTAAGTTGGGTCATTACATGAAGATCCCGTATGTCCTTCTGTTTGATTCGGTTATCATGATCTCAATGTTGATCATGGCTACTCGTAGACCAAGAACAATGTTCTGGTGTCAAGTCGTCGCCACTATGATTGCAGGGACTGTTCAACTTGGGGTTCAATCTTGGATGTTCGCCAACATTCCCAATATGTGTGATCCAGATCACCCCGAGCATTTTACTTGCCCCACTACCGAAGTCTTCTATACCGCGAGTGTGGTCTGGGGTGTAATTGGTCCTGGACTGCAATTCTCCAAGGGCATGGTTTACAACTTCCTGTTGTATTTCTTCTTGTTTGGAGCGCTTGCTCCTATCATCCCATGGTATATGACGAAGAAGTACCCGTCAGGATTCTTCCGATACGTAAAGTGAGTCTTCGATCCCTGTCTGCCACGTTGTTATCAGAACTTATGTTATTGTGCAGCGTTCCCGTCATCTTCAATGGGCCAGCATACATCCCCCCTGCGACATCTGCGAATTATGTTGCTTGGACTATTACTGGATTTATTTTCCAATACGTGATCCGACGACGTCATTTCGGCTGGTGGTCCAAGTATAACTGTACGTGTCCTCCACTGTACTCCGTTTGTTGATGACACTCACAATGCCAAACAGACGTCCTTTCGGCCGCCTTGGATGCTGGGACAGCAGTCGGGACTATCCTTGTTTTCTTTTGGTCCGTTTGTTTCGAAGTTTCACTCGACATGTCTTTCTCACAGATCGTATTTTCCGCACAGCCTACAATTCCCACAAAACGACTCGATAGGAAAGAGTACTATTCAGCGATGGTGGGGGAACACTGTTTGGCAGAATACTGCGGACTACAACAAGACCGCGCTGCGTACTGTGGAGCCGGGGTCACATTTTGGGTAAGTTCGTCTGTCGTTGCTTGAACTCTAGACTCCTGCTCAAATCACCTGCCAGACCTTCATGGTAGCATGAGACTAGTTTCGTCCAATTCCTCTCTTCATTGTTATTTCCTGTCATTATGAGGGTTTGTTTGTTTGTTTGTCTTCTCTCTTTACTAGGTTTTCTAGAGGGTTTTTCTATATTCGCTCATTGTGACCTCTAATGTTGTTGTATCACTGACCATATACGAGACAATCTGTACTATATCTTATCCTGCTCAATTATGCTAGCAATGATTACGATACTTTTCACCTAAGATGCTGTCGCGTGACTCCGAGGGAGGAAATAATTGGTCATAAGCTTCAATCGATTGAAAGATTTACAAGAGTCTTGTGGATGAATCAATCAGTAATCTAGGACGTCAGACAGCGTTAGGGCAGTGCCAGACTTCTATAAGATCGAAGAATGCATGGAGAAGTATCCTGTCGAGAGGAGGTGGTAATTACTTGTAGATATCGGTGTTGAGGAGGATCACTCCCTTTCGTTATTGTTAGGGAATGAATCATCGGGAGAAGGCCGAAGTGGTAATTATGGTCAAAGAACACCAGTAATAGGGCATTCTGGTCTGTTGGGGTTTGATGCACCCTCGGTGTTCCGCGAGAAGATAGCTTCGAGGACCCTTTACCTAAGAGATGACAACCCTTGTCGATGTCTCTTCTGATTTGTATTCCATAAATCCCTGAAGCTGGCAGGGTTGACCACTGGTGGACAATGGTGAGAGCAGTCGCACATTACTTGACATTGGTGAGAGTAGCAGCATCAACACCATTTGTTAAAGGCATATTCGACTCGAAGGTGAAGATACTTGGACATGGTGTCCCCACGATAAAACGTGCGAGGACAACCAGTCGTCAGATACCGCAGTGAATATTGCAGACCAGAAGTCACCGGCCATCACGAAGTCGAACGTGGTTTTCGGTGAGTAAGACGGCCGGTAAACGGAGAGAGCATTTCAGGATCGCCTCCTTACCTGCACTTGTGAATCAGGTGCTCGAGAGGGTAGTACGGCCGAGTACTCCGTCGAACGATGAAATGCCCCAACCATGCACCGTGCATGATGGAGACCGTCCTAAAACCCACGCCCCCAAAATGCTTTAAAATCATGAAATGGGGGAGGTCAGACAGCGCCAATTAAGTTCATAAAAGCAGAGAAAATTCGAGGGCACGGAACGCCTTCAGAGCGTTTGCGACCTGGTGATGATCTGAAATGACAAGCCCACCCCTTCTAGGTATGTTTTTAACCTCAAAGCAGGTGGTGGCATATCCCCAGGTGACCAGGAGTGGGTTAATCCCGGAGCAGCGCCGCGGTGGGTCTGTGTACCTGCGTCAAGCTGTCAGCTGGGTATGAAAGAATGGAGGTGCAGGCGTCTGTGGCTGAACAAACTGATTTCTCGGTCTCCGGGATAGTTGAGCTCGTCGTTGAACGGTACGTCGAGTAAGACATACTGGAGTTGAAGAGGATAAGGTATTGAGTTGGTGTGAAAGAATGCGCGGAGAAGAAGACGGGGGGTCGGGGATTGATCCGCTTTATGGCGAGGGAGTGTTTAGCGGCCGAGCGGCAATCAAAGTTGCAGTGATGTTGGTCATCGAACTTGCCAGTAGCTGGTCGTTGCTGTCTATTTCCGCTGACAAGACCCAAAGATTCCCAAACGATCTCCCTCTCTTCAACTTGGCCTCATCCATACCCCCATGCTGTTCAAAATAAAGGCAAAACTCCCGTCGAATCCTCCCACCTCTTCGTCCCACCGTCATCTTCGTGTTGCTATTTTCCCGTCCTTGGTCGATCCTCATTCCGTTTCAAGGTTGGGATGAGTGGCACACCAGAATATATTCTGAATATTCTCCGGAAGCACCATGGAGACGCAGCCTCGGTGCCAACTCGTACAACGCTCTTAAGGCTGCTTTCTGATTGCATTGACAGCCGCTGGCCCTTAAGGTACGTCTCTATTTTCGTTTACCCTTGACTCATGTTCATGGTGCACGCCTGCAGAAAGCACACGATCTCATCCAGAGACTCGAAGCGCAAGACAATAGAAATTATTGATCGCGAAATTGATGCGATAGACACAACCTTGCGCGATATCTCGGCCCTCATCCACTCCCTTCGCCTCGAGGCGTGTTGTCGTCGGAACACTCTCCTCACCGTTAACAACCTGCCCACTGAAGTATTATGTCATATATTCCTCGCCATCGGATCGAGCGTACGCGACAAGGTGTCCGTCTCTCAGACATGCTCCCGTTGGCGCGAAGTCGCTCTCAAATACCCGTTCATGTGGACCTCCCTCAATCTTGACGAAATTGCACAACAGAACCTCGTTCCCTCCATCATGAAGCGTTCAGGCGGTTTCCCACTCCAAGTCAAATGCACAAACTGGAATTATCTTCGGCATACGTTATGCGCTTTGGAGTTGTACCGCGTCCAGGACCTCGACATTACCGTCGATAATTACGGGAGTCAACTTTACCAAGATTGGTTACATGTACGGCATGCTCCCGTACTTTCTCACCTTCGTATCGAATGTAAGAACGAGGTTACCATTCCTCCATTATTTGCCGGCAAACATCCTTCACTTCGGGAGCTCCACCTCTTGAATTGCAGGATGCCTTTTGCTCGTGGTAATTTCCGCGGTCTCAAGATATTGTCCATTGAGTCCATCGACCTCCCGGATTCAAAACATGGTATTGACGTCGATATAATTCACGTCTTCAGAGATTGCCCAGAACTCGAAGAAGTCGTCCTCGAGGGTTGCTCATGCCTTGACGAAGATCCCCATGCGGAGGCGTTGGGGGTGGTTAAGTTACCACTGTTGCGTTCGATGCAATTGGGTTTGGAAGCCCGTTGCATTCGTCGTATTCTCTCCTTCATCTCCACTCCACCAAGCGCCGTTCTGAAACTTCATTTCTACACCGACTTCAAGGAACCAGGAGACAGGTCTCCGTTCACATCTCCCAACAACCCCATGGCCACCTTATTCGATAATTTCCGCTCTTTCGTTGTGCATGGGCCGAGGCTTGAAGTCTTCGGTTTCAGCGATCGAGAATTTAGATTCCCCACCTTTGAAGCCTCTTTCGACATCGACGACTATGCACGGATCTCGCGTATCATCACCCCCATTGCCAAATTCTTCCCCATGACAAATCTTCAGCGCCTTCAGGTCCATAAGGTCCCCGACGAGGACGTGATTACACTCCTAAAGAGCGCCCCCACCATCACTCGGCTCGATATTCGTTGTGAAGAGGAGCATCAGCAACTGGAAGACTTAACGCGCGGCATGCATCCTACTGGAATTGTCCAGCGTCTTGTCCACGAGGTTGTCAGAGGTTCCAAACCTCTCTGCTCTCGCCTCCGGACGCTGTCATTGGATAGCGTCTTCCTCGGATATGGGAACAATCCTCTGCTTTGGGCCAGCTCTCTCAATCGTGCAAACGTCTCCGGCATCTCTCGTTGCACCGGTGCAACTCGGACCTGGGGGTCAATGAAACTCTTCACATGCTTCAACAAGATTACGAAACAGTGGAGTGGACTGACTCCTGGGATGCCCTGACATTTCCGGGACAGATTTTGCAACTCCGTGAGTTTTCATTTCAACTTCATATGCTCAGATACTAACTACAAAGAATTTGTTCCTATAGCTGATGATGACGAATAGAGCGATGATCTTATGACGTTGCTTCACGATACCCTTTCATGCTTATGATAGAACCTTTCACGATGACTATGTATCATGGACTCTGGNTTCTGNNNNTGNATTTTCNTTGTATCTCGAGCTTTTCTGGACATCTCGATCGCTGTTTAATTATATTCTACGGGAACAGTTGATAACCCGTACTCGGTATGTCCTTCGGGCTGTACTCCGAAACATGAGGGACATCACCAAGTGAAGCGGTCAGGTATAAGTACGCACCGGGCATCCTGAGAACCTCTCAACAACCGTGAAGAACACCTCCTTGCCGTCTTGACCGTCGAGAGTGGGGGTAATAAGTGATGTAGGCGGCGGTGGGAATTGAACAGGATCGAGGGGAGGGAGAAGGTCTATTAAAGAGTCCAACAATGGAGCCTTAGAACATTTGTCATCATTGAATCGACAACACAACGGCACTGACCGAAATTAGAGACAAAATAATTCCCGAATAAAAACAAGGAGTTGGTCAAAATTCCGGAAGAAGTGACGTCGTCCCCAGTGGGTTCTTCCGCTGCTAGGTAGACTGTAAAGTTACTATAGCCAGAGTGACATGCATTGCGGTCGGTGTATGCAAAGTCAAAAGCTTGTCCTGGGCTGATGGTCGTTCCACTCGTAGGTTTTGAAATGGCTCCTCCAGGCTGAGCAGCTCGATTGACAATCACGCCAGCTTGGACGATCGTGCTAGCAAGGAGGAGAGGAAGAGTAGTGATGAATTTTCGAAGACCTCGCATACTGGATCCGGGATGTCGAATACTTCACTGGTTCGTTCGAGGGGACACGAACATTCCTCTAGTACTGCACTGTCTTTTATACCCGGGGAGTAGTAACAAAGCTAGATCCGTCAAGTGATTGTTTTCTGCAACCAGCGGCTCGAGTAAGATCCACGGACAAGATGCCCGTAGAATGCCAGTGAACGGTATCCTAACACTATGATTCTGACCTGTGGAAATACGTCAAAACGGACCGATGTCAAACCAAAAAGCATCACACCTTCTGTTCACTATTCCATCAGGAAGAGTTCCCATTTGATTGCTTTGGAGTTCCGTCAACCCAAAGCGCGCACGCCCAAGGGCCGGGTCATAAGGAAAAACGAATACGACCGCAAGCAAGATGTGTTGTTTGATTCGCTCTCACGAAGGATACCTGGAACGTCTGCTAGACAGTCGGAGAAGCCAGCATTGACAGTGCGTTGATGGAACTTACTGTGCTTTTTAATAATTCAGGGACAAGCTGGCGTACGTAGGAAGAATCAGTCATTACTTCGGAAAGCAACATCCTGGAGTTGAAGAAGTGCGCACCCCTGCGAGACGGGCATTAGGAGGCCCATGGGTGCAATCAAGGCACATTGTGGATCCTCAAACGAGAGGAGGAGTTACTGTTTAGGGTGAGTCGTAAGTCAAAATTCTCATCATTAGCCGACGCCCTCCATTCCAACATATGAACAGGTATTGTCAGGCACCAAGATTCATGGAACATGCATGGTACGATCTTCCTATCATTGTTTCATTGTTAAAAATAGAAATCATGGCTTCTATACTTTGGTACAGTGATAGCGGCGGACGGTCGCTTTCAGTTCGGAGGCAAAGTTGACAAGGGGAGACCGGGCCTGCCCTCCATGCTGATGCTCTGCGCGTTGCACGAAGATCACAGTCATCATTTCTCATCAAAAGGAAAAGAAGATGTATTCGTTGTACTCGCTTGTTTATCATCCGGGCATTTGTCGATTAAGCGTACTGTACGGGAATAGATGACAAACCGAAGTCGGTGTGGCCATCAGGCTAAAGTCGTTTCAGTTTATGGTGATGCCGGAGCGTAAGGGGAGAGACATACTGGGCACGATCTGTAGCTTTCCACGATGGCGAAGTATAGCTCACTCCCATCTTGTTCGCTCAAGATTGGTGCGGTGAACGTTGCCGGGGGTGGAGGCGGGGTGGTCATAGGAGGGAGGCCTGAAGGTCTCCGTAAGCTCGCGATCAACGGGATTATGGTTCAGTACTGACCGAAATTGGCATACAAGAAATCCCCGAAAGAGAAGAGAGCATTGTCAATTGTCCCGGAGGCGGAGACGTCGCTAGCGGTGGGTTGTGTTGCAAGGAGGTATACCGATATTTTACTGTACCCCGTGTTGCAGAAGTTGGTCCTCAGGTACTGGAAAGTGAATTCCTGACCTGGTGTGAGAGTCGCCCCACTTGTCGGTTGGGAGATTGTTCCTCCACGCAGCACGGCGCGGCTGACAATAGCACCTGCTTGGACGAGAGTGCTGCCCAAGAGGATGGCGAGTGCGAATGCGAGGTCCTTGAAGAAACGCATGTTGAAGCCTTTGTGTGAGACTCTGTTGCAGAATTGCACCATCTTTTATAATTGTCTACAGCCAAGAACTGGGTCCTCCTCATAACCGAATCTCATCACGTATACACACCATTGGGGTCGTTGAGGCAGCCATCCACGGCATTGCTGGACCATGTTGGGAGAATTGAGCAAGGATCCGATGGTACGCGGTAGCGCAGAGGTACCGTAAGTTTCTCCATTGGGACGAATGACTTCGGACCAACAGAAAAACATTGTCTTGGGCAATAAATACGTTGATGTAGTCGTCTTGCGACGGAGACTCGACTCCACAGATCACTGTAATTTCTCAACGGCCCCGGAAATGATCAGAATCAAGAAACACTGGCGAGTCAGTTATCTTCTGATATGGTCCTCCAAGACACAGCAAGTCATAGGAACGAGTTGTACGAGTCAGCTTCGTCGGGAGCGACTGTACCTTGCATGAGATCCTGGTTGAATCAAGGTAGGAACCGAGGCGGGTCAGAGGAGCGCAATGGACTATGGAGAAACGCACACTGATGACATACCATTCAATTTGTATGCGTCCAAAAGTAGGAACCCCGAGGGACCCCGAAGTTGTGTGTGTTGTCACTGGCGTACTCTTCGATTTTCCCATCAAGGTTTTTGTGCCCGGTTGCCCGATTCTTGGTTTGTTATTTATTGATATCAGCATACAGGAGAACGGCGGACCCCTGTATCTAGCTGGGGGTGATCACCGATAGTGCGCGATAAGGTGACAGGATACCACCAAAAGACCCACACCAGTTTTCGACATGAGGTGGATGATACGTCCATTCATCATTATCAGAACAACAGGTCTGAACACGAAGGGTCCTCGATACGAATGGGGAGCGTAGAATCACTCGGATGCACCGTAAATAACCCGATTGGCGGTCAAAGCATAGGTTGTTTGCCCATTTGGCTAACGAAAATAAATCAATTCCAGGTCAACAGGATCTGACCGCGTTCTGAGCTTACTGGACATCCCATAATGGTCTCAATTACGGCAAGATAAACTTGACTACCCTCCATCCCAGTCAGGACAGGTGTCGTTAATGCCGTTGGGGGAGGAGAAGTATCTTGCAGAGGTGGGAGACCTGGGGTGAAATCAGTGCTTGAATTCGAGTGATGTATTCCATGCGTACCAAAATTGGGGGCGGTATAATTGCCGAAGCTGAATAGCACATCCGCATCCATCAATGCTCCCGAGGGAGACAAACCAGACGGTGGGTTTGCGAGAAGCAAAACTGAAAATGGGCTGTAGGCTTCGTAGCAAGCGTCTGAGACAGTGTATGTGAAAGTAAATTGTTTTCCGGAGACGATGGTTGACCCTTCCGCAGGTAGGGATATGAGAGGTTTATTGATTGCTGTGGTACGGGCTAACAGGGCGTAAGCCAGATGGTTCCAAAGCCAGAACATGACGAGGAGGGCATGATGGTGGTACTGCATCCTGGAACAGCTGAGATTTGGTCGGGGAGGCTAGTGCGACCTGAAGCAAGGCAGAAAGGGGGATTCTTATATGGAAACATCGTAGCCCAGAAGTTGTAAGCCAGACAGACTCGATTGTCTGGACCTCCAAGAACCTTCGACAACAGGCGTTAGAAATGTCAGGGGCATCGAACACGCACAAAATTAGAACCAACAGATGAGCAGATACGACCCTTTGGGGACGATGAAAATCATTTGGTAGACTTGGGTACCTTGTGACAGGAATAATCCCTACCAAAGTGAATTCTTAATGAGAACTATTCAAGTCCAGACAGAATATGTGAGGGATCGGTTGTAATGCGTGGGTGAACCACGCAAACGACAATCGGTGCGATTCCCAGACCGACGGACGGGCTACCTTCAAGAAAGTTGTCGAAGGGACGATGCTACATGTTATTGGAAATGTCGCGGGATTCCAAGACTAGAAGCGTCGAGTGAACAGCAGTTTGAATAGAAGTCCACAAATCAAGTTCGTAGGGTGCACATGGTGCCCTGAAATGAAGACGGAACTGTGAAGGATGGATCCTCTATGTCAATAGAACCTCGACAATGGTATCCCATTGGGATAAATGATAACAGGGGACGAACATTGGTCTGGAAGGTCCGAAGTCGTCCGCGGAGAAGTATTGGATAGGAGTAGAAGCAATGTGCTCCTAATGCTGCAAGAGCGGGTCGATTCCCATCCAGAGTCCGTGTCATACTGGCCGCGTCAAGTTTCTGAGCAGTGAGCACAGACCACCGAGCATCACCCTGAGTTCCATGATTGATCTTTGGCAAGAGATGGCCCGGGCACTTGGCGATGACAGCGTGGAAGAGGGAGTGTCCAGATCAACGGAGAACACATAATTTAACAACAAGTCAACGTTGGATTCTTCAAGTCCACTGGCAACTTGAAGTGCATCATGATGCACATACGAGTCCGAGTAGGGCCTGGGAGTTCATTTGTGGGCTGATAGAATTGCCAATTCGGGTCTCGACGCGTACATATAACCAAACAACGCCACAACGCGCTCAATCGCTAGTTCGGAGTCGCGTTCTCAGGGTTGGCAACTCCAAATTCACACAAGAATTCGTATCCCGAGAATGAAGGTGACAATCAAGAAATGGCATGCTGTTGCGCACTGGCGGTGGGACACCGGAACAGAGGCTGAAGACGGAGACGATGGGGATGTATGTGGGATATGTCGCGTCGCTTTCGAAGGTTGCTGTCCATCTTGTAAAGTTCCTGGTGACGATTGTCCCCTAAGTAAGTCAGTACGTTCTACTTCTGCATGTAGAGCTCACTTCTTCTTCCAGTATGGGGCGAATGCACGCATGTTTTCCATATGCATTGCTTGTTGAAATGGATCAGCACGCCAGCCTCGAAGATGCAATGTCCAATGGACAGACGACCTTGGGGTGAGTAACGTTTTTCCGGTATTCATTTCGTTCAGATGTCTGATACGTTACCAAGTGACCGCCGAGCGAAAAGTCGCGAAGTAACGGAATGCCTTCGGATCCGACGACGATTGGTTACAGCACCATAAGAACCCTCCAGTCGTATCTAAGCATGTATCCATAGCACGAACTTGTAATCTATGATCTGGATACCCCGTCTTCATACCTACTATGAACAGACCCTCGTCTCTGAGCATATCTCCCACCGTTGATACGTTAAGCAATCACTTCAGGATCATCAACACTCTGAATCACCCGCGTTGGAGTGAGCATGTTCTCTTGTATGAATCTACCATCTACGATATTGGGCGTGAAAATCTTGTTGACAGCAGGTATCATAGAAGAAAGACTAACTGGGTGCGTCGTTCTCCCTGGCTCTCCACTCTGCTTCGTTCAAGTCTTTGCAGATTCCGCTCTTGAGATGTCTGGGTACGAGGCGCCTTTCGGCGTCCTCTTCAGAGATGTCGACCCACCACCTTTCGTCCAAGAGCTCTCCTGCTTCTCGCCACGGTGCGATGGACAGGAACGTATATAAACCCTCAATAATGACGACCCGGTGGTGTGGGTAAACATGCACGGAACGCGGCGTTGGGTCCTTGAGTTCGTGTGAGAACGAAGGTGCATAGATGATGTTTGGATGAGAGGTCTCTGAGGAGACAAGGGGCTTTCGCAACTCTCGAACGAATTCGAGGTAAGATTCTCCATCAAAGGTCCAATGGGCCCCCCGTCTGTCGTGTGCGAGCTTGGGGTCTGCGAAAGCATCCAATTGGGCTCGCGTGAGATGCCACCCATCCAAGCCCACCATGATGCTGGTTGACTGGGATCGCCCATCGATGTCGTTGATTTGCTTGTCCAACCGAGAGTTGATCTTGGATACTAGGAGTTTCGAAAGGGACGATTTGCCTGAAGCAGGGACTCCTGATATCCCCACCAAGAATCTCTCATTTGGAGGGACCCTAAAGGATAACAATCATGATATCGAGCACTCAGGATTGGAACCAACAGCAGCGAAGGTATGATACCAACGTGACAAATTTCTGGATCAGATATTCTGATAGTTCGTTTGCTATTTGATCCATGCTGATTTCTTGAATGTGTGAGCAGGTATCGCCCCTTCTCCTTTGTACAATGCTCTCAAGAGTGACAGGCAAGACTTCGTCGGCATCCCAGGCTTGCTTGAGAGGAAACCCGGAACCGGGGCGAGATACTGCAATCCGGACCGCCCGATCAAGGCACAGAGTTGGCCATTTTAGGAAGTGGCATCGGCAAAGAGCACACCGCCCATCGTCGGGCTTGGCGTCCTCCCCACTTCAAAATCGCACTCATCATCGCCTTCGGTTTCTTCACACTCAGAGAAGCTTCCATATATTTCGCCCCTGACAGGGTAATCTCAACATACAGCATTGACACACATAAGATCTCTCACGACACTTCCAAATCCTTCTATAATAGTATCCTACCTCCCCTACACCCTAGTCGATACCTCTAACCATCTCTCAGGACGCCCTTTGTAATGGAGACAGCAACAAACGGAAAGGTTCTTCGCAGAGCGAACCCATCGACCATACAAGACAAGTTCCTCGTTGGCTATCAAGGCTGGTTTACATGTCATGGCGACGGCAAGCCCCTCGATCCTCATCACCATGGTTGGCTTCACTGGATGACTTACCCTATACCCCACGGTGGAAGACCAAATACGGATCTCTGGCCTGATGTATCAGAGTACTCACCCTCCGAGCTATACCCTGCTCCTGGGCTCAAGTTCCGCAGCGGGGAACAAGCATATTTATTTTCTTCACGGAACGCTAGAACCGTCCAACGACATTTCCATTGGATGGCAATGCATGGAGTAGATGGTGCCTTTCTACAACGTTTCGCTGGGCAATGTGACTTAACGGCTGGAAATCACGCGATCAGGAATCAAAGAGACGAAGTTGGAGTCAGAGTCAGAGAGGCTGCGGAAAAGGAGGGCAGAGTGTTCGCAATAATGTGAGTCCATTTAGCATTATTGCGGCTTGACTTCGTTTATATACTATTGCCCTTGCTACTAGGTACGATGTCACGGGTGTAGCTCCCGACAAAATACAGCAGGTGATCGAGAGCGATTGGATCCACTTAGTTCGGGAGAAGGCGGTGTTGGACAGTCCCAGTTATCTTCGAGAAAAGGGAAAGATCGTTGTTGCTCTTTGGGGTTTTGGTTTCGCAGATACTCGCCACAAACCGCAAACAGTCAGGAATATCACCAACTTCATCAGGAATAATACTCCGGGAGGTGCCTACATCATCGGAGGTGTTCCCGCACATTGGCGGACCTCGAATAGTGATGCCGACGTTAATCCCGAATTCGTCAACGTTTGGCTGGAGGAGTTTGACGCACTCTCACCTTGGACCGTGGGGAGGTATAATTCACTTGAGGATGCAGATAGGTTTGCGGAGGAGAAAATCAAACCAGACTTGGAGTTGATCAGAAAGAGGAATGAGGAGTTCGAAATAGGAAGAGGAGGAAAGAGAAAGGTAGACTACATGCCAGTTGTCTTACCAGGAGGATCTGTAAGTGTATTCGTTCATTCGCCGCTTCAGGAGTCGGTAATGATTTTTCATGTGCGTTAGGGTTTCAATCTCTCAGAGGGAAAGTGGAGCTGGAACGGTATTCCAAGGCGGGGAGGCAATTTCCTCTGGCGACAGCTTTTCAATGTGCGTAGGCAGAACGTTCGTATCATCTACGGAGCAATGTGGGATGAGTGAGTCATTATAATGGGCACCTTCCATTCCACGGCGATTCAGATATCTTATATAGGTATGACGAAGGAACGGCCTTTCTTCCCGTTGTACAGAACAAGCGACTTGTTCCCAAACACGAAAAGTATAACTTCATGGCCCTCGACGAAGATGGCTTTGACTTGCCTCCTGATTGGTACGCCACCTTCTCCATGTCCGAAGTGATGAAACTTAGTTCTTTTTGAACCTTTCACAGGTATATGCGAATATGCGGTTTCGCCGTCGAAGGCCTTCGCGGTGAACGGATGATTCACGAAACATTCCCTAACAAGGAGCTACAGGACTATTGGTCGACACGCCCCCGATATGAGGAAGGCGCGACCTCATCTTCGTCATCCGCTGGTGGTTCGGGGTCAACCTATGGTTACGGTGTTGGGACAGATCAAGAGAAGGAGAAGTCGGGAGAGAAAACAGAATCATGGGAGGAGTGGCAAAAGAAGGAGGAAGAAAAGGAGAAACAGAAAGCTGATGAGCCTCCCCCACCTCCCTATTCTCTAGAAGCAGATTCCGCCGATGTGCCTCCACAAACACCTATCTCGCAGGCACCAGTCGTCCCACCATCTGCCTCGCGTCCGACACCGACACCCTCTCCGGTGCCTTCTCTAGGGTCGACGGCGCAGGCAGCGGTGCATCCTAATATCCGACGTTCTTCGCTAAACGCATTTGCTGGGCATCACGCCTCCCTTGGTCATCCCGCTACACCACCAGCGAATACCAGACCGACATCAACCCCTTCACCTTCACTCTCACCGAGACCTGCTGCCGCAGTTGCGTCGCATCAAGCGCCGCCCCCTGTATCCTCAAATTCTCGCCCGTCACGCCAACCCACAGGAGGAAGTCCATCTCCGTCCAATTGGCAAGCAAACTCCCAATATGGCCCTCAGGGGTCAGCTCCTTCGGTTTCAAGTCTCGCCGATGATTTTGGTAGACAGACCCTTACCTCTTCACCTCCGCCCAGGGTGGAGTCATTACACCATGCTCAAGCTCATCCGATGTCTGGTGGTCCTGGAAGTGGAACTGGTCCTCACGTGCAAGCATCTACGAAGCCGATCAATCCATACGCAGCCCCTCCAGCAACAACCCAGCCATATGGGCCATCCTCATTTTATCAACAAGCCGTTCCATCTCATTCGGCCTCCGGTGCACCTTATGGATCAGGTTTCCCAGTCGGGCAGTCCAGTACTACCCCATATAGCGTACCAGGCCAGGGAGGGTATTCACCCTCGCCGAACAGGCAAGACTCCATGCCATTGCCTAATTCTGGTCCTGGGGCAAATACGAGTTCATGGTCACAGCCAGCGTGGCCTCCAACTGAGTGGGGGCAGCCACAACAGCAACAGTCCCAGTTTCCGTATCAGCCCTATCAACCCAAACGCAATCAGAATTCGGGCAATCAAGCACACCAACATACAGGGTATCAACCCTCATACGTCTCAAGCTATGGAAATTCACTCCCTGGTGGTCCAGCACCCCCACCGTCATTGCAGAGTCGCCCTTCAGTTTCAGGACCTCATGGGTATTCTTCGCCTGAACCCGTCTCTTCCTTGCCCTACCTCTCTGAGCCTAACGCCACAGTTCCCAGTACATCCCCTCCTCCGCCCAATACCTCTTCTCCTCCCCCACTGCATGGGCCATCTCCGCCTCCTAAACCAAGCCATTCGTCGTCCACGTATTCCACAGGAAGTGATGGGGGTGATTTCTCATTCCCTATGGCACAGCCGTCCGCAAACACCCAGGACTTCTACAACGCTCCATCACACGGTCAAAGTCACGGGCCCTCATTCCCTCCCCAACACCAGGGATCTGGCTACTTTGGTGCTGGTGAATCTGAAGGCTCTGGTTACCCGCCGTATGGTCAACCTGGCCCTTCAGGGTTCCCCACACCCGGTTCTGAAGGATATGGTACACCCGGACTGGGCGGCTTCAGTGAGCATTTCTTCGTAATTCCGAGAACCTAACTGACGCGATTGTATCCCCTATTTTCAGCCGCTGGCCCTCCAATGTTCCCCTCGCCTGCATCGAATTACCCACCTCCTCCTGTCCACCATTCCCGACCTACATATGGAGCAGGAGGGTCCTCTTATTATTCAGGTGGTGGGAGTACGATGGGAGGATTTTCAGGTTTGTCCGCTCGAGACCTCAGCCAAGGCTTTAGCGCGTCTGCGGCGTACATCAGCAACCAGATGGGTCGCGCTACAGGCCAAGGAGGAAGTCTACACACCATTGCCCAATGTAAGTCTTCCCGCGCGTGCCCAGCCCTACGCCGATATACGTCTATGTTTGACGATTACTCACATGGTGGATTTTTCTTTGGCAGCTTCTGAGAAATGGTTCGGCAAGCTGAAGAAGTGAAAATGAAGGGAGACAGGACGAAAAGAAAGAGGATGCTTAAACTTTAAATCTGTTTTTCTTCGCTTTTTTTTTCAGTTTCAAGGGGAGGACATGCTCGAACGCCAGTGGCGAAATGTACTTTTTTTCTTGTCTGTAACGAATTTTAAAACGCGGTTGTAATTTTGTCAGCATTTTTTTTTCTTATTCTGTCGCTCATCGCGATGGTCGTAATATCCGTGGTGTCTCGTATACGTACTCTCTCCCCAGATGCCTTCCCTTCGTTCTGCCTTTCAAACCAAAGGACCCGGACACTCTCTGAACGGAACGGGATGACGGCATGCTTGTCGTACTAGTACTAGTATTGTAGTAGCTATACCCCTTCTGGTTTACCCTGTTTCCAAACAAAGTCTTAGCGAATGATCATGGACCTACTGATGGATCCCCTTGTACCTGAAGTATTTGACCGAATCCGCCGTGTCGAGAAGAATTCGAAGTGGTTATCTCCCTGCAGGAGGCGGGAGAGCGGTCAAGAGCTTGTGTGACATGTCAACGTCTTACACTCCGGCAATTTTGACAATCGGGACACAATGAGACCGAAGATGTCAATCATCCCCGAAATGTCGACTTCGCTTTCGCGAGCCACTTCGCCAGGCGCAGTGGGGAAGAGATAAGCCCATTTCCGGCCCGTACCTGTGGGTGGTTGTTTGTTCATGGGGTCGGCGTATTTGGACGCATAGAATCGGAGGTACAAGTGAAATCATGATGGGCGGAATCGGAGCAGGAAAACAAATACAACAAACAACAGTATGGTAGGTATGAGGGTATGGATGAGATAAGATCAAAAAGTGAGTAAGTAAAACGAGGCTGTGAAGGTAACACACGCAAGACCCAATGAAAAACGAAAGGAGGGAAGATAGAAGATCTAAAGGCGATATCCACAAAGAAAAGAGTCTGGTATGATGTCCGACGTAAAAAGGCACGGGGATCACAGGATACAGATACTTATTAGGGGGGACGAATGGGAGACTGGGAGATTTGATAGATACGATATAGTTGTAAAGGGTACTGGTGGAAAAAGGCCAGACACTGATCGTGTATGACGGGATAGAAATGAATGGGTTACAATATATAGAGCAATCAGCTCCAACGTCGGAATACAATGAGCATGAGGTAAGTAGTAGCCTAGAGTGAGCCCAAAAACCATACTCCGGGAAGAGGGTAGAATAATATGTGCAGTAGAGAAAACGAAACGAATGAGGGGAAAGACTCGAGGATCGGAGGCTATTAGTTGAAATCACCAAAGTCCAAAATAGCCCACACCGCCAACAGCCACCCCATTCCTCATGATCGGGGAACTAGTCAATACCTGTAGAATGAATGGGCCATACAAAAAACCTTGAGACGGCAGAGCGATGAGAGGAGTGAAATCGAAATCGAAACCGCCCAAACGATTGGGAAACTGTATGGGGAGCTCCACCGCTATCGATCTGAAGACGGTCTGGGCTTCCGAAAATACCAAGAGAAGCACGACTGAAATAAAACACGCAACAAAGAACCTCTCCACGCCTTTCCCAATTCCAAACAGAAGTTTCTGTTCAGAAAACCAAAAGTGTACCACCCACGTTCCCAACTTCAGGTTTGACGATCGCAGGGCCAGGGAGTACACCCTTCCAACCATCGGGATGGTAGGGTTTATCAGTTTCGTTGGTTGTCTCGTTATATGAATCTCGCTCCTCGTAGATGCGTGTAATGGGGTCGGTGTAGGGATGTACAGGAGGGAGGGGCACGGGGGTAGCCTTGGGAATGGGTGTCAGGTCAAATGACTGCAACGACTCCGGAACCCAAAGAGTTGGCGCAGGAACACGACGACGACGACGTGGTTTAGACGGTTGGGCTTCAGCCGGCGTGGGTGATGTCCCTGGCGGGGACGAGGGATCGGAAACTGAAGGAGATGTGCGCTTACGTTTTCCGGATCGGCCAGAAGGCGAGGAAGCGTCCAAATTCGGTTGAACGGCCACGAATTCGTTTCTGAATTCAGTGGTGGAAGACGACGATGGTGCTCTACTCCCTCCGGCAGAGCTGGGATCACCAATTGTCGTTTTTGGGCTTGCAACAGAAGTAGATGAGCCTGGCTGGGGATCAGGTGAAGAGGATGGCCCTCCGCCAGAAGCCGACCCTGAAGCACGAGCTGGTCCTCCGGTGTGAACGGCCTTTAAAGCACATCGCTTGACGTGCCGACTCAGGTTTGAAGCGACACTGAATCGACGACCACATGTATCACATTTATACGCTGTGATTGCAGGGAAAGTGAAATATTCAAAATTGGATCGGACAAGGATAGGAGGGGAAAATGCGAAACGGACCTTTTTCTCCGGTATGAACGAGAAGATGCTGGAAGAGTGGAGTTATGGGGTACGTATAAGTCAATCATCCGAAGCTTCTCAGAGCGAATTCTGGCTGACCTTGCGGAGTGTACTCGGCCTGGGAGAAAGCGAAATGAGCCATGACGTCTGGTGCTACGAAAGAGAGAAATCTGGATGAGAACTCATACCTATCGAAACTCTTGTAACACATCCAACAATGGTGTCTCTTTTCTTTGCCCTCGGAAGTGACCTCGGTCGGATGAGGCTGAGGGATTGAACCCCCCGGGGCACGAGTCCGAATTGTAGTAGAGGATGGAAAACGAGATTGAATTGACTGTAGACCTGGAGGCATGGTCTGTGGAGCAGAATTCTGAGGAGTGTTGCCGATGGAGTCTGAAGATGGGCTGAGTGGACTGGTTGGTGGAACTGCCATTGTTCGCACTAGGGCTTCAGCTGGAGTTGTTAATGGAGAAGACAGTGAAGACTGGGTTGTCTTATATGTGGGATCATTTGTGAGGAGGGAGAACCAGTCCGGTCTATGATTGTAAGGATTTGCAGGCTGCAAAGGATCCTGATCGAAGGGAGGAGAAGAGTAGGAGAACACGGGTTGTGGGAGCAAGCCCGAGGTGGAATATTGATATCCAGAGGAGGATGGATTGTTGCCGGTGGCGTCTGCGTAAGACGAGGACTGTGTATGGGAGGAAGCCTCATGACGAGGAAAAGATGATCCCAGAGGGAAGTCCGCATCGCTTTCTGAGTCTTGGTAAGGATATGAAGCCATTGCAGGCGCAAACAGGGGTGCGGAAAGTAGAGGGCCTTGTGGAGCAGAGTGGTAAAGAGACATATAGTACGTGAATGACTCTTTCGAGCACTGGTTTTATGAGTCCGAGGTCGGTCAGTTGATGGGACGAGGGAGGCCAAGGCCGACGGAAAGGAGGGTGAGGAGGGAGGAGTGTGAACCGGGGAAGTTGGAAAGGCAAAAGAGGATAGTTTGAGCAATGATTTATATGAGCGATGGAGGGCGGTTGATGGCAAATGAGTTGGATGAGCAGATACTCTACCAGTAAGTAGTATGAGAAGAGGACGGCTGGGAGGGAAGGAAGGAGAAGTATGCATCAGAAAAGAAAATAAAGAGGATCCAAAGGAAAGGCATTCAGTCGGAACACGTTCCCGTAAAAAAAATACAGGCTGGAAATATCAAGAAATCCGATTGTAGGAAAACACGCTTCGGAAGGAGGATTCGACAAATATGAACACGAAGCGGAGACGGACGCGGAATGTCAGCCAGAGAAAATGATACCTGACAATGTTGTCTAGCGAATGATGACCGCTGGATATTGATCCCTTTGCTATGTCGGGTAGTATCCAGGGTCGGCCAAACAGAGAGTGCGACTTACATTGGCTATCTGTCCGCACCTCTGATGAGTGCAAATGAGTAAGACTTGTCAACACGCAAACACAGACACCATCAAGGACACCCCAAGAACCTGAGAAGAAGCTGCCCAGCGACGGCTGCTCGGTGAATACTCTTTTCAAGTTACAGCCAGAGATGGACAGCGAGCGAGTCAGAGTATCCCAATGGGTACTTTCCCCGTCGATGTCGTCCTTCAGGCTCCTTCGCCTTCGCTGCCTCGCCATCGCTGCATTTCGTACGGCCCGTAATGAAACACCCCCGGGCGGCATCCTCGCAATATCTCATCCCAACAGACTGATACGGGACCGCCTGGCCAACTATTGTGAGCCCATGGCCGGTGGAAGTCCAGATACCGTCCGTCACCCACGATGTTCATCAATTCCACCCCAGCTTGACCACCAAACTTTCTATACGCCACACGTGTGCCAAAGAGAACCACTTGCCAGATCCAGTAGAATCTCATCTCTATCCTATCAGGCATCTCCTCCCCGTCCTCCCGGAACGTTTGCTCGGCCGCAGCCAGACTGCATTCTCTCCCACACACACACTCCTTCGCGTTCAATATCCCCCTCGACCTGATCATGAGCGAATCTCGGCCTCTTATGGCCAACCACGAGTTTGCGTCCCCAAAAACACGACGATCTTTGCGTAAAAGATCGCGTGGACTTTGTACACACCCCGCCCGATCCCGATACAGATGCTCTCCTCGTTTTGCGATAATCTACAGCCCCCAAGCACCCACTGACATTGGTTTCACTTCTCTTGTTCCACAAACAGGTCTCTCATCCACCGGATTCCATCTTCATAATCCTCCACTCTTCCGTATCTCACACATCGCCCGTTTTGACATCCACAGAACCGAGATAATCGCAACCTGTCCAAAAGAAGATCTTTCAAGATCCCTTCCTCGCTCTCTCCATTCTAGCATGCCCTTTCCCTGTACGGTATCCCTCCCGCGATCCCATTTGCGCTGTCTAATCTTCTTTGCTCCACTCCTCCCCCTTGGTTGGTCTCCATTGTTGGGTACTTTGAAAACACTCCCTCAAGTTGGGGGTTACTGGGAATCGCACCGAGGCCGGCTCCCAGCATGACAGCGAATAGTCGCGACCCTCTTGCTGAGAATCGCTTCACGCTCGACCGAGGAAGGTACCAGCGCCGCGCGGTTTCATCCGAACGACACTGTCAAACCACATCTTGAGATTCATCAGCAAACCATCAACAAAAAACACCTCAAATCGCGCCAACCTGTCGTCCCTATGAACAAAGTCTCCGGGGATCCGGTTTATTTCCTAGTTGGGCCAATGATGACCGACCTTTGATCGAACACCCTCCCCTACGGTTACTCCCCTCCGACCCAGTAAAAGCGGTACATACAACTCCTGAACCTGAAGAGAACCTGAGGGCTTCCTCGCACCCACACAAATAGCCTCTGCGATATCAAACCTAAATTGAAAAAAAGCGGGCCATGGGGTTGCATACACCCTGTCTTTCTGTCATGACGACTAAAAGGACATGTGCCCTCGGGAGAACTGTCTACTCCTGGTAGGCTCCCCGCCAGGTTTGGAGTTGACATCGACATCATAGGCACAAAACCAAGCGTTACTACATGATGCGAACAAAGAAATCAAGCATTACAGTGCATTCGATTCGTAGATTCTTGTGGGGCTCACCGTAAATTAGAACGGTGCTTCTAGCAAATCTCTAAAGAAAGACCTTTTGAAAACCGAGAGTAGCCTTTACCAGCGGGCGGAAAAAAGGCCGAATCCCACGCACGGAAGGTAGGCGGAAGAGGAGGAAAGAGAAATGCCAACTAGGGTTGACTGTGGGGAGCCGAGGAAACTACGCCGGTGGTGACGAGTACGAAGGGTCGATTGTGTTGCCGTTGCGAGAAATCGGTAACTTCTCCGCCGTAAAGATAACGAAGAGAAGAAGCATAGTAGCAGCAAATAAAATGACAGCCCCGCCATTGATATATTGCATCACACGAGGTTGCGAACACTGCTCAGTTGAGAGAATGAGGATCTTGTTCGAGCCGTGGTCTCCGACGAGTGCTCTACGTTCATGGTAGAGAGGACAATACGCCATGGATGGTCTTATTGAGAGCCCCATGTGGACTGTCTGGTGAATTTGAAAAGCTACGCAAGTTCCAAATGTCGGTTTGTTTGGCAATGTTGAAAAGGGAGGACGTTGATAAACAAAAGCAAATACGACCCTGGTGGACGCCACAAAGCCTTCGGTTCAACAGGCGCCCGTGAATACTGACACACAACGACGGCCAGACGCTCAAACACATTGGCATCCATTTGTACGGACGCGTTCAGGCTCATACAGACAGTACCTGCACCCCCACATTGGCTGACTTGCGGCTCAGAACCACAAAAAGTGACGCGAATTTTTCTCGCGGCGGAGCAATCCTCGACGATACGAACCTCGAATTCACTCATGGCGATCACACAAGCGCAGAAAATCGGCATTCAAGAAGTCATCAAACTATTACTTGATGCTACCGTCCCTCGCGGAAAGCGTCGTCTTGCTGACATGTTTCTTGAGCTCGTAGACAAAGATGACTGGCCGGAGTACTACGAGGTCAGCAATTCTCTTCACCCTATTGCAGGAGTGTTCTGGTTCCATGCCCCTCACCCTTCGCGAACCGCACCAGGTGATTCCCGAGCCGAGATGTTTGAACGGCGTAAAGCAGAATCTCAAGAAGAACAAGTACGACAACCCATTATCAGTATACGAGGATCTCAATTTGGTCTTTCTCAACGCGTTGTACTATAACGAGGAAGGCAGCCAGATATCAAAAGATGCCACTACGTTGAAGGTATGTCACTCACCTGCATTCCTGATTTCCTCCGGCCAACAANCCCTCCGACCCCTCNGNACCACGACCACTTGCCTCGATCTAGCGAATGGAAACAACGTCCTGATGCNTNCTGCTCCTCGAGCTTCTCCGCCTCCGTCCTCAGCGCAGAAAGCTGCACGAGGCACAATCCATGAAGACCATACCACCCCGCAGCGGTGCCAGCAAAGGGACAACTCCGGCCCAACCCAGACCATCATCGTCGTCAACTCCAGTTCAAACCACGATCCAGACAACCTCCCACGTCCTTCCCACCATACCCTCCACCTATACCGTCACGATACACGCCTGCGCTCGGTTCCCCCGATCGGCATCCCTCACCCGACATGGACGTTGACGTTGGTGGAACACCTGAGCCTGAGAACCAAGCCCACGAGAGCGCAAGAGACGGCGAAAGTGATGAAATAGTGAGACAGCTCGAGAAGGGGCTGCCAAGATGGGAAGGGTTCGCGGGAGTCGGATGGACACAGAACCTGTCCCCGGTACGCCATTATCACCTTGTTTACATCTTTTCCCGCGGCGTCGCGTTATGTTCGTGTTCGTTTCTGATAGATGTTGAACTAGGATCGGTGGATTGAGATTGTACAAGCCCTCTCCGAGTACCAAGATGGCAGGTGAGTCGGTTCTAAGAATGCTCGTATGCGATTTGGGGTGATGTGTTAACCGGGATTGCAGTGGAAATCGTCCAGCTGTTTCATTGGAATTGATCCCCGAAGAGATGGTAATACCCGACTTGTCATTTAACGTATGAGCTTCTAGGTTCGCTTTGATTGTTGGTGGTGCTGACTAGTGATTTCTGTAGTACCCTCTGTCGTTCGCCCTCGTACAGGTGAGATTTTTTCGCACCACGTTGCCTCGTAACAGCTCTGACGGTAGCGCAGAACAAGGCACGAGCAAAAGGCTATGAATCATCCGCTGCATTTGACAAAGAAATGTCCCAATTATTTTTGAAAGGGCGCCGTCTGTTCGAGATTGGAACCGAACCTTACGGAAATATCTTGACTCTGCAGGTGGGTACTTTCTCTCCGTTTTCGCACATCTTCCATAAACTTACCATCTTATCTATCAGAGACTTTATCAAGCGCTGACTTCTTCCAATCCGCCAGCTGGACCTCCGTTTTCAACTTCAACGTTCTTCGCATCTCTCCGTGCTGGCCCGGGGACCGCAAAGCCTTTGCATGCTGCGGATACGGACGGCGGTGTACCAGGTGTCACGACTTTTAGAGTATCCGCTAAGGATAGAACCTTTGTCGAGACCGTGGAGTACAAAGGATGGAGTGTGAAATTGGCTGACTGGCTTCACCTGAGCAATCCGGATGATCCGAGTCGACCGATCATTGCGCAAGTGTTCAAATGCTGGGTTTCCGACGAGACGTGAGTATCTATTCCATTTACAAACACGACTTTTCTGATTCCCTGAATTCTTTGGCCACTTTCTTTGGCATAGGTCGAAGAAGGGCCAACCCGGGGTGACAGTTTGTTGGTATCATCGACCTGAACAGGTTGGCTAGGTGTCTCTGGCTTGACACTTGGGTTCAATTTGCTAATCACCCTGTCTACTATAGACCTGGCACCCGGCCCAGAGGCAATTTTGGGAGCGAGAAGTTTTCAAAACCAGTACGTCGGCCGATGCCTTCCCTCAGCGTTTAGGGGTGCATTCCTTTGGTTGACCTCCGCCGTCGTGCACATACGGTTGCATATTTTATGTTCATGGTGGCTACGGCCTGGGTCAACTAAAGGACCATCCTCATGACGCAGGGTCTTCTTCCTTTGAAATCATAAGAATAATTCACGCTCACTCTGCACGAACAGGCCACTTTGCGGACCATCCTCTCGAGGATATCATCGAGAAGATTGCCTGTCAATTTACGGCTCGACATGTGCGAGGTCGACCTCGTCCACCGTTTTGGTACCCTGGTTGGCCACTTTATGTCTGCGATTCCCGCTACAACGATCGGGAACGCGTCTTTGTGAAGATCAAAAACTGGAATTCATGCGTCCCCGAAGAAGTTCGGAAAAGTACTGAGTTCATGCCAATCTATCCGTTCGAACGGTCTGTGTTCCCACGCAGGTTCAGTAGCCCATTCCTTGGGCCCGGGGCAAAGAGTCTCAAAGCACCTGGCGGACTTGGAGATTTGGTGGAGAAAACGGAAGGCGAAAAGATAGAAGGCGGCGGTACAGGTAGGAAACGGCCGAGAAGAGCTGCTGCTTCTGGTGGCCACAAGACCGAACATACAGACCGGGTTGGCCAAAGCAAGGGATTGTACGTAGGTTCTGGGTCCGGCGCGGGAACGAATACGACTCAGCAACCTCCGCAAACGCCTACTCCTCAGCCACGAGCCCCAATTGTACATCCAAGAGCTCCGACCGATCGGTCAATCGTCACTGCCGCTGGTGGCATGGCAGCTCTGGGGAATACTGCAACTATTGCGAGGCTACCTCCGGAAACAGGTACGTTGGGGTATGTCATCAGCTGCCCAGTTTGATGTTGAGATTCCTTGTACTGTCCTAGCGAAACATTTCGATCGTGATCCGGAGACGAATGAAGTTCTATGGTTCGCGGCACCCCCTGTTGATATCCCACATCCTCCAGCTCCACGCCATAGTATTGCATACCTTCATTATCTCGCGAAGAAGCGCAAGACATCGGAGGATGCTCAGGACGTCGTGATGGATGGGGTGGACAGCCCTGGGGAACGTGCTACGCCTCAACAAGCGAACAAACGGGCAAGGCTCACGACAACTGAAATGATTAATACCCTGTTGGAAGAGTATGGTTTTTGACCCTCTGACTACCTTTCTCATTGTTGTGCTTTAATATTATTAGATGGTGTTCTTTACCCGGGCTCTAAGTTGATCATAGATTTATTCGATATCTTAATTTCTATTCCTACGGCCATTCAGGCTCGTACCGTCCGTTCAATTGAATCCTTATACAGTACCTCGAAGTTGTTTGCAAGCAACGAGGCAACGACGGGAACCAATCGTGTCCACTGAGTTGAACTATAATTGCCACGTGGTGCCTCGGCCAAGGCTCGGCGTTGGTGCATACGCCACCAGCGCGACGACGTTCCAAAGTGGTCAAGAGGCGGGCCGCTGGTCTACCCAATCCTTCCTCCGACCAGCTCGTTAACAGCACCACCTTCGACCCCAAGGATCCCTGGACCACTGGCCAGAGTGTTAAAGGTCCTCCCTTGGCAGCTCATGTTCTCACTTAGGGCAACCCGACCCCGCCCGGCCATAATTGAACAGTATCTTCGCTTTCGGCGTGTTCAGGCCTCCTTCATTTCCTCGACGTCTCGTAAACGGGGACCTTCGACCAAGAAAATCCCGGACAAGATAAATTACAATCCTGCGGTCTCATTTGAAGACAAGCCCGATGCTGAGCATCTCAATTTCAGAAAAGTTACTGCCAATGATCTGGAATCCTTGACTTCTCCACCGACGGAGGTTAAAATGCTTGTTCGAGATTTCATAGAAGATTCTCTATATAATCCGAATTACGGGTACTTTCCGAAGCAAGCCACTATCTTCACTTCGAAGGAGCAGATGGATTTTGGAGCTATGAGGAATATGGACGAGTTTCAGGCAGAGGTGGCGAGGCGGTATGCTGCTTATGGGTTGGACAAGGATGGTCCAGGACGGCAAATTTGGCATACCCCCACGGAATTGTTTCAGGTGAGTACCTTTTGTTCTTTAAATAAAGTTGCGCGATGGAGGAGTTAAAAATGCAAGTATTATAGCCATGGTACGGCCAAACCATCGCAAAGTGCCTGCTGTCGGAGTACCTGCTCAAATATTTCCCTTATGGTGATCTCGTAATATACGAGATTGGTGCAGGGAATGGGACGTTAGCGCAGGATATCCTGGACTACATTCGTGACGAGTACCCGGACGCCTATGACCGGACGCGATACAACATCATAGAAATTAGCGGAAACCTTGCTGAAATGCAGAGGGAAAAACTCTGTGCGGAGCATCCGTGCGTCACAGTTACCCACCAGAGTGTATTCTCGTGGAAAACGGTAGAGCCCTCACCGTGCTACTTCCTTGCTATGGAGGTTATAGTGAGTAGTTTTCAGGTTATTACGACATTCGTAAATTCAACGCAGGTTTCTAGGATAACTTCGCGCATGACATGATCCGGTATGACATGAAAACGCTAGAGCCTTACCAAGGCCTTGTGACAATCGACACCAATGGAGACTTTGCCACTTATTTTTCACGCGTTACCGACCCCTTAATATCCTCCTTCCTTGCTCTCCGACGTAGGCTGTCACACGCACCCCCAATACCTCGTCTCCTCAAGGACTACCCAAGTCTACGGTCAATCTATACGAACCTCCCCCTAGCACCAAATCTCTCCAAACCCGAGTACATCCCGACGAGACTCTTGAGTCTTCTCCAAACCCTACGAAAGTACTTCCCCCGACATCGACTCATCCTCTCCGACTTCTCTTCGTTACCGGACACAATCCCTGGCATTTGCTCTCCTGTAGTCCAAACCCGGTATCAAAATACAACTGTGGCCTGTTCCACCCTCTTCGTGAAGCAGGGCTACTTTGACATATTCTTCCCCACGAACTTCGAACGCCTACGAGATATGTATGAACATCTACTATCTCAACCCTCATCCCCCGTGCAAGGCGCAGAGTCAATACCCATCCGACATTCACCTCTCGAATCCAATATGTCACCCCTGGCCCTCGGGGAAAACTTCTTTTCGTCATTTCACCCGAAGAATAGAAGGGCACCGTTAGATGGGGTAACGTCCAGTAGTGGGCTCCCTGTTGGAGAGAAGAAGTCTAGTGTATACACTCATGCGGAGTTTATGGAGACGTATGCTGATTTGGAACGGACTAGACTTAGGAATGGGGAGAATCCCATTTTGGATTATTATAAGAATGTAAAGTTCTTGTTCTGACACAAAATGGGATAGACCACCATGCGTCTGGTGTGCTTTTGGGTATGGGAGAACGACGAGCAGTAGAGATTTTTATTGGAATGGCTATTTGTGGACGAAGTACGGAATGCGAAAGTAACACGAGCAACAGAAAACATACGATAAAAGCGGGAGTGAACAAATCGAGTGGGCGCACTGGACGTTTCTATGATGGTCTGCCCTAGAGAGCGGCATAAGCTTTACCATAATACACCCCACTCAACGCAGATGCTGCTGTCAAAACAGCAGGCACTGGTCCCTTAGCTGCTCGAGGAGCAGATGAAAGGAACAGAACAGCAGAGGCACCTGGTTCGGGTATTAGACACGTCAGCACATTCCCGCGCGGCACGGCACAGGTACTACCCACCAAGGGCACCTTGGATTCCCGGACCTGTACCCTTCTGGATGACTGTTGCGCTCCACAAGTACAACAATCCAACGCTAGACAAGAAGCAATAATGAATGATTGGCATTTCGAAAATGAGGTCTTCGATTGATACGTACCTCACGCCGGCAACCAATGAGATTGTGCTCTTTGTTCGGGCGTATCCTGTGATACCACCGACGATGCACAAAGTGCCCATAGCAAATGCTGGACCTGCGGACTGTGGCGCAAGATTTGTGATTAAATTCAGCACCTTGGATGTTATGTAGATGCTCACCATGATTTACGATGAAGTACTTGACACTTGAAGAGGTTATGATGGTTTCAAGTCAAAAGGATTGCGTGGGTTCGCCGGCATGTTCATGACGAGTCGCTGGTGGGAGCGACTGCCAGGATCTTAGGTTGTGTCAGATAAGATTAGATGTCCTCGGATCTGTTCCCTCTTTCAGGTACGCCGCTTACGTCACCGATTGACACACAATCCAAATTAGGCAGTTGAGATCGTACATGGCTTCCTTTCGAGGGTATGGTGTTCAGTATGCTTTCAAGGTGCTCATACCTTGTGTCGTTTCATATATTACCCCGAGACCTGCGTCTCAACGTTTTACATGCGCCGGAGACTATTTTCGTATGCTCTTGGTGTTACCACTGATCGGTACAAACGATGATTATGATACAATAACAACATCCTAAATCGACACAATTCAGGACATAGAATATGCATGACACGCTTCTATCGCAGAGCAACAGTCAACTTGATAGCACCCCATCGATCAATCTCTCCTTCCAAGAGCTTCCGAATCCAGAGGGACCCCCGTCAATATCGCTTGCTGATATTTTCCGCTGAACCACCAAACTGGGGACAATTGTGAAACTCTTGATCTTGTCTTCCATGATAAGCCATGCAAGAGCTTGGTCCAAAGCACGAGAGTAGGCAAAAGGAGGGTATTGGAGATAACGGAGCAGCTTTCTCGCTCCTGTGGTCGTCACGGCATATGCATGTGTGCACTTCGGCGAACGTGACGGATGAATAGTCGTCTTGTACCGAGTGTCTTCAAAGTTCAGAGTCCCCGTGAGGTTGGAGGAGAGGACTCCCAGCCGAGGATAATAAGATTCGTTGGACCAACAAGATCCTGAGGCATTCCTATGAGAGTGAATGACGTGACAAAAGTCTGAAGCCATACCGAGATAGACAATGTCCCAATCTGCAGGGAGAAGATTCCACACCTCTCGTAACCTAGCTTCAATATCACGTTCCATATCGATATCATCCTCGAGGATTAGGGATACGCCACCGCATTCATTCTTCTCAGCGTTGTAAGAAGGTTCACGTTGAGCGGCAGATCTGAGGACTTGGATATGGGAGTGCCAACAGGCCACCTTCGCCGAGGTCAGAACGAGATACTGAGGAGTTGATGGGCTGTAAGGGACGCCCAGTACTGAGTTTCCAACGGCGCAGGTCAAGGGTTGAGATGGGGCTGCGTTTTCAGATACCAGTTTTGTGCTCTTGAGTGGATTTCTATGGTCAGAAACAGGGAAGCGAGGGAGTTGGACAATATCTGACGGCCAAGAGAATCTGATAGAGTCATCTACGAAGGTATATAGAGCCCCGCGCTCAGAAGGGTCTGTACCACCAAGTTGGGTCCTTCCTGCACGGACATAGGAAAAGATGTCAAGAATGACTGGGTCGTTCGAGGCCGTTGCGTCAAAAAAGGAGAAATCAAGTGATAGGACTTGACGCAGTCGTTCCATGCTTGTCTGGCGGTCCATTCGATTTCGGAGCGATATGACGAACACCTGAGACGCTATTCCAAGACGACAGGAAGGGCTCGCATTTGACTTGAGATCCAGTGCCTCAACGACTTTGGTCTGGAGGTGCAGTCTGAAGAACTCTTGAGGGACCAATTTGCTGAATCCCAGGAAGAAAGTCGCGATGCCGAGGATTAAAACCAGGATCAGGGGAGTCGCCAGGAAGAGCCATACGTTTATACTTCTCTTGCAAGTTGGCATTGCTCGCAGAATATGCCTTTCGTAGAGAATCAGCAAGTCGATGTTTCTGAACAAGAAACTTGAACTCAAGGAAACGACGTCGTCGACAGGAAGAACCGACTCAAAAGTGACGGGACAGGCTCACAGAAGTGCTTACATGTGCACCGGACCTCCCGGCCCGATTGCCAGAAAACTCTGCCTTTGAAGTTGCGCCTGCAAACGCCGGTCTTTCGTTGTTATTACTTGGCTCGGTGGAGAACTCTGGGATCTTTCTCTCCGCACACTTCCAAATTCCTGTCTTTATTCTCAGGCATGCCAAAGCCAAGATCCCACAAACGACAGAAAACAGAAAAATTGGGCCCACAGCCGCTTGGCACAACTCCCCATCTCATAGATGATTCCAATAAAGATGATGAGGAAAGACGTCTGGAAAGTCTCTTGTTTGGAACCCAATATGCTTCAGGAAGTACGAGAAAATCAGATGCGCTGGTGATTTCAGACGATGAAGAGGCAGATGTTGGAGGTAACGAGTTACAAACATTACTGGACTCCGAGGTACCCATTCTTCTCGTGACTTGTGATGCCTCGGTTCCTCACACTTTTCCAGCTCTTCTTTGTTGATAATGCCAGTCCGTCAAGCTCGAGGCCAATTGTTGACATTGATATTTCCGAACCCGACTCTGAACCGGATGCGGTGGACGAAGAAGAAGCTTCTCAGCACCGTTCTCTCCATGGGACGAAGAAAAGCTCAGAGGAAAGAGAAGCCGACGAAGACGACACTTCAGAAAGTGAAGAGGATGAGCAACACGCCCCGGAACCTCTACAGTCTTCCCAACCGTCTCGAAAAGCACCTGCTTGGACAGATCCAGACGACGTGAACATTCAAGTCTCTCTAGCTACTAACAACAGGCTTCGAAAACTTCGTGAAGCTCCGGATGATGATGCTGTGGGAGGAAGGGAATATGAAAGGCGACTTCGGAGGCAGTATGAGAAGATCAACCCTACACCTGAGTGGGCCACCAAGGCGAGAAAGAGGCTTCATCCCTCCCAGAAGAAAAGACGACGAGGTTCGGTATCATCAGAAGGTGCTTCGGATGAGGGGGCAGACGACGAGGAGTATTCCACGGTGTTGACCTCAGTTGGTGGTATTCTGGAACGAACGCGATCGAAGACTTTGGTCCAGGGGACTCTCTCAATCGAGAGGCTGCGCGACGCGAACATCTCAGCTCGAACCGAGGGAGCTGTAAAGGCAATACAGTTCCATCCCTCATTACCCGTCCTTCTTACCACCGGAGACGATAGGAGATTACGCTTGTTCAATGTGTGTTGTCACGTCTGATTATCGTGAGCACCGTAGTAATACTAAGTTAATTCATCCAGGTCGACGGGCACACGAATCCACATATTCAAACCCTCCACATCCCCTCGCTCCCTCCCACAACAGCATATTTCCATCCGAACGGGTCTCACATTCTTGTTGCTGGGCCAAGACCATTTTACTACACATACGACCTCCAATCCGGTGCGACCCAACGGTCTCCCAGAGGATTGTGGGGTACAACCTTCTCGGGATCAACCCTCCAGGAGAGCAGTATGGAGAAATGTGCTTTCGACCCTTCAGGTGAAGTACTTGCTGTGGCTGGAAAGAAAGGATATGTCCATCTGGTTGACTGGAAATCTGGAGCTGGCCAAGTTGTGGGAAGCGTGAAGATGAATTCGAATGTGAAGGGCCTTTGGTGGAGATCGGCAAGTGGTGGAAATGGCGCCGAGTTGATGAGCTTAGGAGAGGATGCAGAGGTTTACGTTTGGGATATAGGGCAAAGGAGGTGTACGAACAAGTGGAAAGATGAAGGTGGATATGGTAGCCAGGTTATTGGAGGCGATCACGCTGGGAAATACCTCGGTATTGGGTGGGTTGGAATTACTTTGCTCTCGTTCCACGCAATTCCTCATCACTGTTATGTCCAGCTCTCGACACGGCCTTGTGAACATATATGATGGAAATACACTCGCTGCAGGCTCGGCTAAACCAAAGTTCCTCAAGACAATCCAGAATCTCACAACCGGCATCACATCCCTACGCTTCAACCATGACTCACAACTCCTTGCTATCGCAAGCAACACAAAAAAGGACCAGATGCGCATGGTATGTTCCGTGTCTACCGCACTTGTTTACCTACTCATGGTGACCGCCCAGGTTCATCTTCCGTCCCTGACGGTATTTTCGAACTGGCCAACATCAGGGACACCACTGGGACATGTCACATGCACGGATTTCTCCTCCAGTAGCGAGTACCTGGCGATAGGAAATAATCGTGGGCGCGTGTTACTGTACCACCTCAGGGATTTCATTCCCCATACATAATCTCACTCTGCTGCGTTACTCGTATCCTCGAAAATGTCATACCTGAAGCGAAGTGATCAGATTGATGTGTTTCATGACCATAACCTGAAAACTCTTGCTAACCTCACATCTTCCGCATATCTCCAACTCCCCCCCCCCCCCCGCCACGGATTCAGCAAATCGCTGTCGCACAATGCCTTTGACTCAGTCTTTCTGTACCCAACCGGACTCACTTGTAGGTGCGTCGAAGGTCTTGGTTCACCATTGAATGAAGTCGAGGTGATTCTACTCAGGTCCGTCGCTCCCCACCTGGGGGAGCCGGAAGAGGGAAGCGATCTCTTCATTATCCGTTGTTCTCCTTCCAAAACCTCGCCCCATACGCGATAATGAACACGCCAAATATAGTTGAGATGAGCGTCGCGGATTGCAAGAAGGCCCTCTACCCCTGGCCGAACCCTGAAACCATCATCTTCGTTCGTGATTTGGATCAACGGCGTACTTCAGTCCATCAACAGGACGAATCCTCGTGGTGTTAAGTTCGTTCAATTCCTTTGGCACATTCAGGGTTCTCTTAGGTATGTACATGTGGTCTTCAGGAGTCTCGGGAAAGTAATCGGTCTTGGTTCTTCTCTTCGCTTGTGTAGAAGGTGAAAGCAATTCAACTAGGCTGTCTATTGAACTCACCGATGTGACTCGTTTTCACTTTGTTCTGATAGGAATTGGCCGACATGAGAAGTGAGCGTTTATACCTCTGAAAAGGCAGTAGCGAGTTACTTGGTAATCTAAGCGACGATATCGAACCCTTGAGTGTTTTCATGTGTACTTGGGGGTTCGCCGATGGCTCTGCTCACCTCTGGAAAGCTTTCGCTTAGGATGCCTGAACCATGTAAACCTGCAGCTTAAAAGGTGGACGTAGCAGAGACTTGAGGCGTTGATCCTTGTCAGCAGTCCAGCACATAGTCGAGATGTCCAGCGTGATTCGACTCCTTACTCTACTCGTGGTATGTATGATGCTTCCTTCAGGCAAGTATCTTCCCAAATTCGAAAATCGTCCCCGGAATTCTGGGGTGACGCCATGCACATATTGTAGTACTTGGCCAAGGATGTAATAGGTCCTACGTCGTTGGTTCTGGCGACACCTGCGACGGAATCTGCATCAAACAAAATGTTTCCACGTCAGTCGTATGGTACGCTCATCGTCTCACGTTCGAATTCACCTCGTCTCTGCAGCTTTCAATTGGCTTTGGAAAACCCAAGTATCAACGCCGACTGTTCCAACCTCTTTCCAGGAGAAGTATGTCAAGATCGCGACGTTCGCGATGTATGACTAATACAGTACATATTCAGATCCTGTGCTTGGGGTTGGTTGGAAAGGATTGTACCATCACCCACGTCGTCGTGGGCGGGGAATCCTGCCTCAGTATTTCCAGCAACGTCAATATTCCTTTGTCTACTCTCCTGGCTAATAATCCCAACATCAACGCTGGGTGTACCAACATCCGAGTCGGGGAGGTGAGGATACCATTCGAGTCAATGATTTCATATACTCACGACCGCGCAAGGTGTTATGCATTGCTCCGAACATCATTCCATACTAGAGAACGGGTTTCTGCAACACCTGAGAAAAGACAGGCACGCCCTGTACAGAAGACATATCGCGTAGAATCAGTTGTATTTGTCAGTACATCGGGATGAATGGCCGTTCTCTGAAGCAAATAGGGGACTCGGAGGTTTTCGAATGCCTCTAAAAATAACCAACATGCGGGTGTAGTGTTTTTAAGGTTGGTGAAATAACACAAAGAGAAGACGGAACAGTGCGCAATATAGACATATCCGACACAGTTCGCGAAATCGTGTGAGTTGGTCTTTAACGAGGAGACCAGCCAAAGGGTCGGTACTGGTCAGTTGTACCATGCAGCCATGGGAGGATGAACTTGGACTCATAAAGAACTCACGCTGACAACCCGTCCAGATGAAATTGAGCAGCCACGAGACTCGTAAGTAAGAAAGGGCCCCTGGACCCTGGGTTTCGTTGTATTGTGCCAAGTAATTCGAACGACTGGCTTCAATCTAGAATAATCAGAAAAGGGAGGTCAGTGGAGTACGAACCAACACTTTCCAATGTGGTGGGACTCCTTAGGTTCAAGGAACGGATAATCATTGGACACGGCCTCCTCGGTACGCTTGTCTTGCATTATGACGCGGGGCGCATTCTTATCCAACAATCCATGCGCAGCTAGATCGTCTGGGGGGCCTACGAACATGGGTCGTATAAGTCACCCTCAAATTGGTACATCCATGACGCCCTTGTAGTATTCTGCCGAAGCTTCATCCACGCACCGGGGTAGGTATACGTGCGGGTTGACGGAAACCGGTGGAATTACTAATTGCCCTTCTGAAAGAAACTTTTAGCTTTTGGTCGAACGTGTCCCGGGTTCTATTACAGCTCCTAGTACGATTTCGTACCATTCGTTCTGTTCGGAGACCCTTCCATTGGTACCTCGCGTGCTGAGCAGGAGCCAAATGTGACCGTTCTTCAAGGACAGTGTATTGCTGCTTCGGGTGCTTCGAATAGCAATTCGCAACCGCCAAACCAGCGGCATTCCGGCCAATTTGACCTTCAGCGTCTGGGTACGCATTCTGAATATCTTTATTGGAGGAACTGTCGCCAGCATGTCACAGCGACGGTGAGTATAAGAAGGTGAGGGATGCATCCAAAAAAAATCAGCCCACAGACCAAGTCCTCTATCTGAAGAAAGTACAGATGTTCGCTTCCATTCGAACTTTCGCTTCTGTCGCATTGCTCCAGATCGGCCTCATGGCTCTTCCAGGTTAGCATGTTGGTGTACATTCCGCAACCTTCTACTGATCGAAGTCGGCATGCAGTTTTCGGACAAGGATGTGCCCGGTCGTATAACGTTCAACCCGGTGATTCCTGCGACAGCATCTGTGCAAAGCAAAATGTCCCAACGTTAGGATTCTAGTCTCTGAAATTGTGTTGCAGTTACTCACTGGTAGTGACAGCCTGCAACTCGTTCAAGCAAACCCAAACATTAACGCCGACTGTAGCAACCTCATTCCTGGGGAGGTACGTTAGAAAGGGTTACGTCCTGACCATTATACCTTTCTCAGGCTAACGTCCATCCCAGTTTTTGTGTTTAGGGATTATCGGAAGGGATTGCACCGTCACCCATGCCGTGGTGGCTGGTGAAACCTGCCAAAGCATCGCGAACAGCGTCAATATCAGTCTATCTCTACTTCTGCAGAACAATCCCAACGTTAATCCTCAATGTACCAATATCCGCGATGGGGAGGTGAGAAGACAGATATTACACATAAAAGTATACTCACGGCGACAACAGGTCCTTTGTATTGCTCCGAACAGAATAGGTTGATGGCACCCCAGTTTTTCACCACAGAGAATATACGTATTGTCCCATGTATGATAACGATGTCTCGGACATATGCAGTTGTATCGAGATAAACTCTCGGCTATATCTGATGCCAGAGAAGGATGATGTTCAGTCTGAGATAAACGATCACAGGGAAATGAAGATACACGCACAGCACAGGATATCTTTGAAGTCGAATCGGAACAATATACTGGTTACCTGGAAAGCTCGAATCACCGGGATTTAGAAAGGAGATGCAACGACTGAGCTGAAACTCACAAGAATGTTGAACTCGTAACACTGCAGATGCGTATTAAACCAACCTGAAGGTTTTTATCACAAAAACCGCCTATGATGTGATGCATCCTCGAGGGTGTACCATGGGTACATAGGCGAAAACGCGGGTATATTTATCCAAACTTGCTCGCAAGAAGGGTGATTGCGTAGCGAAGCACCTACGTTGTCGGTTCTGGCGACGCCTGCAACGGGATCTGCATCAAACAAAGTGACTCCGTGTCATTCTATGATCCACTCATCGAATCGCGCTCGTATTCACCTTGCTCTTGCAACTTTCGACTGGCCTTGGAAACCCAAGTATCAGCGCCAGCTGGTGCAACCTTTCGCCAGGGGAAGTATGTCAAGATTTCGCGACGTATGAATTATACCGTACATATTGTAGATCGTGTGCTTGGGGTTGGCGAAAAAAGATTGTACCATTACCCATGTCGTCGTAGGCGGTGAATCCTGGTAACCCTCCTGGCCAATCAATCGTCCTAATCTCTGAGTAGGGAAGGTGAGGATGCCATCCGAATTGAAAATGCTCGTACTCACAACCGCGCAAGGTGCGATGCATCGCTCCAAGCACCACTCCATAGTAAAGAACGAGTTTCTGCAACAAGCGGAATTAGACAGGCAAACCCTGGAGAGAAGACACATCACGTAGAATCAGTTGTATTTGTCAGTACATGGGGATGAATGGCCGTTCTCTGAAACAACCAGGGGACCGGAGGTTGTTGGATGCCGCCAAAAATAACCAACATGCGGGTGAGGCGTTATAAGGTTGGTGAAATAACACACAAAGAGAAGACGGCACAGTGCGCGATATAGACGTCCCCAACATGGTTTCGTGAGATCGTGTGAGCTATCTGGTGACGAGATGACCATCCAAAGGGTCAGCACCGGTCAGTTGTAGCATGCAGAGACGGAAGGATGAACTTAGACTCAATTAAAGCTTATGTCGACGACCCTTTCAACTGGAATTGAACAGCCACGATACTCATCAGGAATGTCTACTGACGGTTCATTGAATTGACCCAAGAGATTGGGAGGAATGGGTTCAATCTAGAATCATCAGAAAGAGGAGGTTAGTGGAGTGTGAACTACCGATGTGGTGGGACTCACTAGGTGCAAGAAATACATAACCAATGAACGCGGACTCCCCGGTACAATTGTTTTGCATTTTCGACGAAGATATATCGCTGTCCACAAAACATGCACGGCTATTTCGTCTGTAGGGCCTACGAGTAAATGAAATTTACTTTATACATACGCGGTGCCCCCAAGCTTCATCCTCGCATAAAATCAGGCGTATGTATGGGTTGACGGGAACCGGTGGAATTACTAGTAGCTTTTTTGAAAGAAGCTTTTAGCTATTGGTCGAGTGTGTCCCGGCTTCTGTTACCGCTCCTGATACGGTTTCGTGCCATTCGCTCTGTTCGAAGACCCTTCTATTTGTACCCCGCGTACTGATCAGGAGCTGATCCTGACTGTTCTTCCATGACGGTGTTTGCCTACTTCAGGAGCTCCGAAAACAATCGGTGGCCACCAAACCAGCGGCAGTCCGGCCAATTTGACGTTTGAAACCGCATTCTAAGTATCTTTATTGGAGAGAGCTGCCACAAAAATGTCAAACTGACGGTATCGACCTCGAGTATAAAAACCTGAGGTGTGCATACGAAAAATTCAGCCTGCAGACCAAGTACCCCATCTGAAGAAAGTACAGATGTTCGCTTCCACTCGGACCTTCGTTTCTGTCGCATTGCTCCAGATCGGCCCCATGGCTCTTCCAGGTTAGCATGTTCGTGTATCCCCGCAGCATCCTACTGATTGAAGCCGATGTGCAGTCCTAGGACAAGGATGCGCTCGAACGTACACCATTCAACCAGGTGATACCTGCGACAGCATCTGTGCAGAGCAGGACGTCCCAACGTTAGGTTTCCTCGTCTTCGACGTCGTCTCGCAATTACTCACTCGTAGTGGCAGCCTCCAACTCGCTCAAGCAAATCCAAACGTTAACGCCGCTTGTAGCAACCTCATTCCTGGGGAGGTATGTCAGAAAAGGCTACATCGCCATAACAATCTAACGTCCGTCCCAGTTGTTGTGTTTGGGGATTACCGGCAGGGATTGCACCGTCACCCATGCCGTAGTAATCGGTGATACCTGCCAAAGCATCGCGAACAGCGCCCGTATTAGCCTGTCGCTCCTTCTGCAGAATAATCCCGGCATAAATCCTCAATGTAGCAATATCCGCGATGGGGAGGTGAGGAAAGACATACATTGCACACAAAGGCATACTCACGGCGACAACAGGTCCTCTGCATTGCCCCAAACAGAATAGGGTGATGGTACCCAGGTTTTTCACCGCAAAGAGTATAAGAATTGTCCCATGTATGATAGCGATGTCTCGTGTATATGCAGTTGTGTTGAATGATACTTTGCGCCATATCTATTGGCACTGTTGCCCGTATTGTCCAGTCCGACATAGACAATCACGAGTAGTTGCAGATGCCCTCTCAGCGCATGCCATTTGTGTGGTTTAAACGAAGCAGTCCACCGGTCGCAGATACTGTACCTGGAAGGGTTATGATAATGGGACATCCGCGGCAGCAACATGACTGATTCGGGACTCACGAGAACGGTAAGAGCTCTACATTGCTGCAGATTCATACTCTATCAAGGTGTAACACCTACGATGCGATACATCCTCGAGGGTTGACCGTGGATACATATCGTCAACACCCGCTTGCACGGTGGCCTCCATCAACTTTACACCAATATGCGAAAGATGACTAAGCTGATTCTGACTAAGCGATCTCATCTTTTGTGATGCGAGACAATCTCGTCCTTGTGTGAGGACTCCGAGTCTGCCACGCGCCCTTGGACACGAGTTTTGTGGCCAGGTAGATTTCGCAGAGTGTGAAATGACAAGAGAAGAAAACTCAACCCCGGCGAATTTGTCCAAACGCTGAATCTACGGTAACGCGGGGTTATCTATCCGAACTTGCTTGCAGGAAGGGTGACTGCCTGGCGGAGCAGCGACATGCTGCAGGAATTATCTCATATGGACCGTATCACTCAACTCCAAGATGAAATCCAGCAGGTGAGACTCCCTTCGTTCATGGAGTACCTCCCATCGGTGGTTATGGGCGTTGTGCTGAAAAGATCAATGACGTGGACCCATAGCTCCTCACGATCATGTCAAATAGCATTGCGTATCTCACTTCCAAGGCCAACTTTGCTCAAGTTTCAAGAGAGATCCCTATAACGAAACAACGCAACCCAGAGAAGGTTGACCCACCGGACGTTTTTGAAGGTGCGTACACCCGGCATCTCTCGAGAGACGAGACGCTGATCGTCTTGAAAAGCCAACAAGAAAGAAATGGTTACAGACCTAATGGTGAAAGCGAAACAGATTGAATATCTGATTCAATCGCTCCCCGTACCTGAACCAGAAGAAGTTCAAGTATGTCCTATTCGGATACTCGCCCATGCCCACGTTAACCTGAAGCTATTCAGGCCAATAGACTCAAGTCCCTCGAAGACGAGATGAACAAGGCGAACGATGACTACGTTCGCGCAATCAATCGTGCCAGTATGTCTCGTGCTTCAGGACTAGAGTTCTATACTGACTAATGTTCCAGAGAACCTGCACAGCAAATTATCCGAGGTGCTGCGCAACATGCTGGACGAAAATGATATAATGAGCGTCCCAACATGATTCGCTATGTCAATAGGATCATTTCGTCTGGAATGCGGCCGTCCATATTACACAATCCATGTTCCATGCAATAGCCGCAGCACGCAAAGTGCCAATTTGTTGACATACGAATTGCGGGATGCAATCGTCCCGATGTCCGTCCTCGTTGCTCCCTCGGTGTGGCATAAACGGCACGCGATCTCGAAATACGTTAACGAATGGTTGTGGTACCCGGTACACCTTCAATAGATTGACTACTTATACATGCTTCTTATCTGTGACATCCCCTCCGCACGAAATCATGATCGAACCTCTACAAGCGTACTTTCTTTGACCTCCTTTCTAGCACCACTTGGTCCTATCAGACATCTCACGCGACATACAAGAAGGTATTCATATCCGTTTCACTTCTCTTGATATATTCCTGGTCAACAAGTTCTCCGATTCGTTGTTTGATCATTTCAACATCGGGGACAAAGTGATTCTTCACCGCGTCGATAGTCGCGGTCTTGAGGTCTTCATTCTTCATCTCTTTGCGAGCCTTCATTATTCGAACAATCGCCGCATCCAGGACGTGTTTTCTATCCGACTCGATCAGAGACTGTGTCTTCTTGGACTCCTCGGGCTAAGGAGAGGGTATCAGTGAGCCTTGTATTCTCGAATTGAAACTGGAAGCATCTTACAGTCTCCTTTACTTGGATGGAGTTGATGTGGACGCGATACCCTGGATCAGTGAAGTCGGAATTGAAGCTAAATACATCTCCATCATTCACATTCTTTCCGACGGGTTGCTTCTTGAGCACTCTCTTCTTGCCACATGCGAGACTCTGCAGTGTCCTCCTCAGCTCAGAGTCCTCTGTTTTCGGCACACGTGAGACTCAGGTCAACTGGAGAAACTCGGAGAACTCACCTAACGGTATCGCATTCTTGATATCCTTGAAAGAGATATCCATTTCATTGTTGAATAAGAGCAAGACTGCCGCTTGGTGCAAACTGACAGACAACTCTTTCGCTCCGGTATCAAATCGAGCGCGGAGAGTCGCAGTTCCCAGTGAGTGGTACCAATCCAGCTTGTGTCCTTGGTGCTTCCCTTTGTAAAATGCAGTGTACTTGAGAAGTTCGGTTTCCATCTACGAGATGTGAGCAAACATCAATGGATAAGAGTGATACTCGTACTGACATTAGGCGGTAACAGCCCTGCAACGTGCGTCCTCGCAGCAAACGGCCAGAAACTCCGTTGCAACACCATCGCCGTGAGATTCTGCGACTCCGGAGCGTCACCCAGACGCTGTCGATGCTCGTTGTAATCTCTCATTGTATCTCTCGATAGAGCGAGATCATTGAACATATGATCACCCATGCCAAATTCGGAGTCGTACACTGAGGAAATATTTAGACGATTGCGGTAGGATCAAGGGAGATAGATGACTTACGCTCCTTCAGCTTCTTCAGCAAACTCTTCTCGATATCATCAGACGCGCTCTTTTCAAGGAGAAGCCTCTTCGCCAACGCCCTGTGGTAGAACGTCCGGAAGACATCTTTATCTTCCGTGAATCGATACAATCCCAGAACAGCGTCCAACTCCTTCTCAAAGTCTGCATCCTTCTTGCCCTGTTGACCTTTGCGCAAGGCTTTGTCGAGGTGTTTCGCCAGAAGCTCCGCGGGCTTGTTTCTACGAGATCGGAAACCTCTTTGAAACGCATCGGATAAAGCATACTTGAAGTCTTTGTTAGGTTTCTTGACGATGGGAGGTGTATCGACGATCATCGCATCCCTGATATCTTCCTGATCAACGTTGGCTGTGTTCCGAGGAGATTTAGGTGTGGCGAAGGCATCGGCAACAAGACGTTCTGCGAAGGCCTTGAATTCAAGGAGTCTCTCAACCATTTGATCGTCCTGATCAACATCAGTCACAATTTTCCTGGTTGTGCCCTACGACAAATCGGATATCAAAGTTGCACTTCGTCGACGAGAACAGAACATACCTGTATACACAGCTTGAAACCTTCTAGAAGCACCTTCTTGCCGTCCACGGTCACAAACAATTGATACATTCTCTCTAGCTCCTTTTCTTTCCTTTGTTCGATCAATGGTGCCAATGCTGTAAAGACGAGTCGGAAATCAATTGCAACCCCCAAAGCATCGGAGGTACAAAACTTGCCATCTTTGACTAGCCATTCCAACCGACCACTCAATAATGCTCTGTCAGTTGTACCCTGAATGACGAGCCAGCTGCTTCGGGGCATGACATCCTTGGCTCTTCTGATCTCCTCATTTCTTCGCCCTTCGCAATGTAGTAAGAAATCCTGGGCAGTCAACGATTTCGAGAGGTCCGTGGACTCTGAAGAATAGAAATCGAAGGTAACGGATACGAGATATGATTCGAAGATCTCATCGTATTGGCCATGATGCTGAAGACGGGCGATGAATTTGGGCAGGACCTCACGGTGGGCGTGTACAGCCCTAGTAATACCCCTTATCAGTGGAATATCGCGACGAGCTCCTTGAAAGACAGACCTATTCTTTCTTTCCCATATTATCCAATCATCTATGCCGGCTCTGATTTTCTGAGCGATATCCGAGTTGCCAAAGATTTGGAGCGAAAATTGAGAGTAGCATAGAGTCCTAAATCCAAGATGAGTTGTGTACCACTGATATGACTCCACAGTCATACCGAATACTCGATAAATCGACCTTCTCGTGCATGTATCCCCGATCCAGGTATGCAAGCAACGACTCGAGTATATTCTTTACATTCAACGTCAACACAGATCATTCCATGCACGAGAGGGTGACTCACGACTCGCTTTTCATACCATTCACTGGCTTCGACGAGGGCCACAAGCCACTCTACACCATTTCGTGTATCGCCCTTCAGAACTCGAGCGAGTTCGTTATTGCACCTCTCGACCTCTATCTTCAGATTCTCATACAACCCCTCCCCTTTCTGGGCTACACTAACCACAGTCCTGCATGCATTGAAGATCCTCTCATATGTCCCAGGTAGTTTCTCGTGGCTATTGTTCGTCAGAAGGAGTCGGATGCTTCGCTTCACCAAAGCGAACTCTTTATCGTAAACATGAGTCGCCTGCGAGTGAACTAGACAGGAAGGGATAAATGGATCAAACTTGGCAGGTATCTGACCAATAGACGTACTCTGCAACCCTGAGATCGTTATGACGATAGGGCCCGCACTTTCATCTTCTTGTTTGATAACATGTCCTCTTGAGCGCGAAGCAGACGCAGAATCCAAATCGCGGTCAAGTCGAGGTGTTTTTCGTGGTGGAGAATGCGACTCCTGCGTGCTAACTTCAATGTACGGTGACCCGTATGACGAGAATGCTCTCGATTTTGGGAAGGAGAGCAGAGTGAATACGTCCGTCATATTGGATGAGTGTTTGCCGTATCTCCCGGCGACAAGAGAATTGTGTCGTAAGAGCGGTTGATCGATTTGCTTAGCCTGTGTTGGCGAAGCAAGTCTCGTCGATTCTTACTCAAAAGTGTGTTCCAGATGTCCGCTTTGGTTGCCTATGTTCCGTTGTGAGGATACAAGAGTGCTTTGAGCGGACAGTGTGATTACGGCGAGCAACAGCCTGCAGCCACAACTTGGAGGCTTGATTACCTTTCCAAGCTGATTACATCATAGCCGATCCCGTTAAGGACCCGAAACGTGACCGCGGAGCCGAGACGAGCTCCGGAATGAAGAGATACCGCCGGCAGAGATTCCAAATATGATCGTATTACGGGCGTCTCGCCGCCCACAGTACGCCAAGCATGCAGGCCAATCGCCAAATGCAGTCGAGAATTCCATCCTGAGCCACCCTCACGGCTCTAACCACGGTCTAGCATGTTCTTGTGACCAGCTCCGTGGGTCTAGCACAGACTCTTGGTGCTTTCTCCTCCAAACCACAGGCCAGGATATCTCTCCCAAACCACCACCATCGTCATGCAATCCTCTTCTACCACGCCAGAGTCTTCGTCCTCAACCTCAATCGCTGCAATAACAGTCGAACACCAGACTTTAGAAATCTGCAAAGTCCGATTCGACGACCAATGTATCCTTATTCCGGACCCTGTCATTCACTCAAGAATGCCTCGTCTCGTCAAGAAGTCATACTCCCTTCCATTGTGGAGGAGGCGGTCATCGCCGACTTCATCACCTCCCTTGGGTGAGGGCAACGGAACGCCCGCCAGTCCAGAGGAGAACCATCTCATCTTCACACTTCCTGTACCAAGGTTCGTTGATAGTCACAACCCCTCTTCTGAGACAATCCATTCATTTCATTTATCCTATCTCTATCAACTAGTTTTGCCAAGGCGCGTTCTCCGACAAGAGGGACCTTCGCCACCAGCCCTTGGTTCCATGCATCGTCGATCAATACCACCCGCAAGCTCGTAGACCAAGACGGCCTTCGCTGCCCACGCCCTATAATCCTGACCTCATCACTGTGCCCCTCAGGCAGTGTTGCGCCGACTGTTTCCACACCACTGAGGAGTGTCTCAAGAATGGAATAGAATGGCAGGAGAAATTCTCCCGTGGCGCGCGAAGGCGCCGAAGTGCGTCTGTGGACACGGGCTCCC